>JAOVVI020000128.1:0-42750 GCA_028571085.2 Nepenthes alata
GCTGGGTATTTATAGGAAAGATCGTGTCGTTGGGGAGGAGACACGTGGCGGCCGATGAATGGGCGAGATGTTGTTTACTGTCCCTGCCGTCCCCATTAAATGCTACTGACGTGTGGGAGAGCATGCGGCTGGCGGCGCAGGTAGGCCTGTGTGCCAGGCGCATAGGGTCCAGGCTTGTCTTGATTTGACCAGACGTACACTGTTGAGGCGGCGACTCGCAGCGGTTGCAGGTTCCTTGGGAATCGGCAAAGTCGTTGAGCCGGCGCTCTCGGCCGTGTATGAGGCAGTCCTCGTCCAGGTGTGGCATTCCCTATTACTGTGCGGGTTCACGGACCCATCAGAGAGGGCGGCTCTCGCAGGATCCTTTGAGAAAAGTCCTCGAGTCTCTTCTGGACTTCTTGGACTGATCTGAGGTTTGTCGGGACTCTCGGGGTTCTCAGGCACCCTCTTGCTCTTGGTCATCTGGATGATGTCCTCGAGCTTCTTTGTGAGCTGATGGGGCTTCTCAGACTTATGTCACGATCTCGGCCTTTATAATATTGGCCACCGTTTTGGGCCTTTCGAGCCGTCTAGCTTTCTTGGCTTGTGGGTGCCGTTCTGGTCCTTTTGTTTTTATGAGCCCTTATATTGGGGTCCAAAAAATAATAATAATAAATATATTATTTTTATATTTTTTTAATTTTTTTAAAGAATGGTTAGTTAGATAATTATTGATCCCATTAGGGTGGTTTATTATAGACGGACTCAATCCATTAAGTCTAGCTATTATGTTCTCTGACTTCTTTTATATTGCAGGCTTCGAATTTATCAAACTAAAATATATTTTTATTTTGATTTTTATTATATTAGTTTTAAACATCGCAAGCGTATTATATAAAAAAAATGATAAAAAATGCTCATAATTTTATCTTTTTCGAACTCGCATCTTTCTTATTTTATCCAAATATTTTTATTTTATTACTTGAATAATGTCTAATTAACCCAAAATTTCACCAAGAAAATTTATCAATATTATCTGACAAAATAAGCATATATTAGAATGTTCTTTTTATTAAGAATTTAAATGCTATATTAAAAAAATGTGTTTAAAAAGTTAGGCATGTAAAAGACCGATAGGTACGCCCATAGGCTCAATAAGAAAAACGGCCCATAGGCTCTGTTGATCGGGAGCACTGTAGCAAGTAGGCCGAAAAAAGGGAAAAACCTTATATGGGACAGGCCCAATTTGGCACACGCTTCCTTACACGACAAGAAACGGTCCATTTTCCTAATTTCATGCCTTCTTTGAATCCAACCTGCATTAAAAAGGATATCAATAGATTCAGCGTCCTTCCTACGAGAAAAGCGCCATATTCTCCATTCCTGTCTGCTATGGACTCTAATGATAACAAAAGAGCAAAATGAAGGCAAATAATCTGAAGAACGGTTACCTGCCAAGAAAGGAAACGATTCCAATAGATTGTATAAGTCAAACTTTCCTGTTCAAGGAAGGCCGCATAACACGATGTAGGAGTCGCGCCTTCTTTGCCAAGGAAGGGTGGCCCTACCCTCTATCTATATAAACCCACGGAATCTCCGTTCCCAGGACACGACCACAACGACAAGAACTACGATGGAAAAACTCCTGAGCAAACAAATGCTCACTTCTAAGCATACAGTTGCTTACTGTCATAATCCCACACTAAGCCTTCGGATTCTAGAGACTCTGCTCACACTTTGAGTTCTGTCCTTTAAAGCTTTCACGCTTATAGGACTTAACTTTCCACTTATTCTCTGTGAACATTAAGCCGAAAAACTATGCTCTCAACGAGCCACCGGAACGTCTCTTACGTCTGAAGACGAACACTCTTTCCCCCCTCATTCTCTCTCTCTCAACTCTCATTTCCAGTTTTTTTCTTAAAAGTTGAAGGCCTATTACTGACTTGAGAGCTGTAGTATTTTCGGTGGGACAATATCTCGTCGGTACTTGACCTGTTGTTTGTTCCGAATTCAAACAATCAAGTAAACTCGAATCTGTTCAAATCCCAGATCTAGGGACCCATAATTGGCGTTGTCTGTGGGAAGCATTTATGAAAAGCCTACCACACTTTTCCAAAAAACCTCTCTCATCTTCACTAACTGAACCAACCAGAATGGTGAATACAAGAGTACAAGCTAGCGAATCCACTAGAGCCATGACCTCTCCCGACCAGGACCACGCTGCTGGTGTCATGGTCAATGAGACGTTTAACGGGGTGCCAGGACCCTTCTTTTAGTATCTGGTGGAGTATATGTAAAACACCAACAAAATACTCCAGATGCTTTGCTCCCGATAGGAGTACTCACAGTTGGGGGATCCGTCCACAACAATCCCTGCGCCGGCCTCCAGAAGAGAAGGCTAAAGGAAGAAGAAGCCGGCCAAAAGGTCGAGATGGTTGGCCAATGCATGGATCCCCAAATCCTTATGTGTTCCAAGCCTGACCAGGCTTGAGGAGCGCAGAAGAAGCATGTCTTTGAAAGAAAGATCAGAACAGAGGATTCCCTGATACTCTCGGGTGGAGATCAGGAATCCAGACCAGGAGGGAGCCTCTAGGACCGTCAGATCCACTGGAGGCAATAACCGGCTGGCTACTGGCCACTTCGGGAAAAGAACGGAGTTAAGGACCTATCTCAACTCCAAGAGATTAGCAAACGCTATTCATGTAGACCCTAGATTGGAAAATATCTTGAATCGCGTGTTCAAGGATGATGAACACGCCATTGATCTAGACAAATCTTCTTTCACAACAGAGATCCTAAATCGTCGAATGCCGGCCAAATTCAAGATACCTCCACTTAACTCTTACGATAGGAGCACTGATCTGGGGGATCATTTTGGTCACTTGCACACCCATCTGAGTCTGCAAGGTTTGGAGGATTCAACAATGTGCCACTACTTTCCGCCCACATTAAAATGAGATGCGCGTATATGGTTCCACCACCTCCCTTCAGATTCAATCAAAAGTTTTAGGGAACTGACTAATCTCTTTTTGGCTCAATACGCTTCCAATAGCCGAGAGAAAAACAGCCATGGCACCTCTCCCATATTAAGTAGTAGCAGGGAGAGAATTCACTGAGGTTTCTGGATCGCTTCATGGCAAAAGCCCAGCAGATCACCAGGCTCACCAAGGAACAGCTTCATCTCCGCACTAACATACGGGGATTTCTTTAGGCACCTGGCGCACAAGAACCCACAGACCTTGCGGGAGGCAGAATCAATCACCCAAGCTTACGCGGCATTGAAAGAGGTCAACGAGAGTAAACGCCTAGAATGGACCAAACAGTCTTGCCCGTTTTCCAGAGAGGGAAAAAGGAAGTACAACAGTGGCGATCACTCCCACCGAAAGCATCACACGACAGGACCACCAGAGCGCAATGACTACGGGCCTATCAACCAAACGCCCTTGACTGATACGCGTTTGAATGTCCTCATGTAGATCCGTGGGGAGAAATTTCTTAAGTGGCCAAAACCACTTACGAAGGCGGAGGGAGGAAATCCAACAAAGTATTACGATTTCTATCAATCTTCCAGACACTCTACAAATGACTGCAAGACCGTCCAGTGGGAGATTAAAAAGCCGATTAGAACGGACCATCTAACCAGGTTCGTCAAGGGCTCTGGTCAGAGCTCTAGCAAGATGGGTGGAGAAGGACCGGAGCTTTTCCCTCCACGAAATCGGGTTGCGTAGGAGTGACCAACATGATTACCACCCGACCGGCCAAGAACCCGACTAACAACAAGGAGCAACAAAATGGGAGGAAAAAACAGCGCACTACTGACAACGTCATTAGTTTTAGTGACAACGACCTAGCACATGTAATTTTACCCATTATGGACCCCTCGTTGTATCTACACTTATTTTGGACGGAAGTGTTGACGACCAACTGAAACAAGTACTTGTTGATAATAGAAGTTCTCGCGATTTACTTTACCTGAATGCGTTCTTTAAACTTGGCTTAAAAGAACCAATTAAAATTTGCTAAAGGCCCGCTGTACAGCCTTAACAATGAATCGGTGCCCGTCCAAGGGACAATCCAATTAGAAGTCACCCTAGGAATATTCCCAAAAATGGCAAGTCATACACTTACCTTTTTGGCAGTTGACCTGCCCTCAGTTTACAATGCTAAATTAGGCCGACCGTGCCTAACGGCGTTCAAGGCCATCACTTCAATACCACACCTCAAAATAAAATTTTCAATGCTATATGATGTGGGTAAAGTGTTGGGTGACCAAGTCACTGGGCGGATATGTTATATGTCTCAAATTGCTCCTAGCGACAGCACCAAAGTGGTGGGAGAACTCAATCATCGAGATGAAACAACCTTGTAGCAGGCGCAGTTTGGTGAGGCAACTGATCTAGTCCCACTAAATCTGGAGGATCAATAATAGTGTGTACAGATTGGTGGCTCACTCACCGTTACACTGTACGACGAGCTGATTACATTCCTGCGACGGAACGCTGACATATTCACATGAACTCTCGCTGATATGCTTGGAATTCTGGCCTGAGTAATGGTCCACAAGCTGTACCTCGATCCAGATTGAAAGCTCGCCAGGCAGAAGTGGAGAAATCACTCGGTAGAGAAATTGTTCGCTATCTGGGAGGAAGTAAAGAAACTACCAGATGTTGAATTTATCTGAGAAATCCAGTACCCCAATGGTGAATGTGTGTCGATTTTATTGACGTTAACAAAGCCATCCTAAAGGAAGCTTTTCTTTACCCAGGATCGACCTGTTGGTGGACTAGACAACCTGACATAAGCTGTTGTGCTTTATGGATTCTTACTCGGGATATAACCAGATCCGAATGAGCTCAAAGGATGAGGAACATACCTCATTTATGATAGACAAGGAGACTTACTGCTATAAGGTAATGCCCTTTGGACTGAAGAACGTAGGAGCCACCTACCAATGGCTGGTAAATAAAATATTTGAGAAACATATTAGTAGCAATCTGAAAGTTTACGTCGACGACATGCTCGTGAAGAGCAGAACCACGACAACTACATTCGCGATTTGGCAAAGTCATTTGAGGTGCTTCGTGAGCATCGAATGAAGCTGAATCCGACTAAGTACGTCTTCGGGGTAGCCTCAAAAAAATTCTTGGGTTTCATCGTCTCCCAACGATGGATCGAGGAAAATCCAGAGAAGATCAAGGCCCTCGCAGACATGGCTCCCCCATGGAGCATCAAGGATGTTCAGCGACTGACTGGACAACTGGCAGCCTTGTCCCGCTTCCTAACGAAGTATGGTAAAAAGTATCAGCCATTCTTCAAGACTCTAAGGGGGACAAAATCAAACGAATTCCAATGGATGGTAGATTGACATGCATCCTTCAATGAGTTGAAGCAATATCTGGCTAGCACGCCGTTACTAACGTCACCCAAGGTCGGAGAGGAACTGCACCTCTACCTTGCAGTGTCAGAGGTGTCCATCAGTTCTGTCCTCGTACGCTAGGACTCCGACACCCAATGACCGATCTACTACGTAAGCAAAACACCGACCGGCCCAAAGACTCGCTACTCGCGCACAAAAAAATTGGCTTTAGCTTTCATATTCTCTACACGAAAACTAAGGCCCTACTTTCAGGCAGACCATGTAATAGTTCTGATCGACCAGCCTCTAACGAGCATTATCTAGAAACCCAATATTTTTGGACAGTTGGTAAAGTGGGCTATCGAATTGGGCGAGTTCGACATCGAGTTTTGACCTAGACCTGCCAAAAAAGCACAGGCTCTGGCCGACTTTATTGTCCTGACCATGACCATAATTCTCGAAGAGCTGCCCCCGGAGAACACAGAATAGCACGACGGAGTTCCAAATTAGGTACTTCACATAAACGGATCATCTATGGCCACAGGCAGTGGTGTCGGAATGGTCCTTAGGACTCCTGACGGGTTTGAGGTGAAGTACTCCCTTAGACTCGACTTCCCAACCACCAACAATGTTACTGAATACGAAGCCTAGCCAAATGACTGGCTGTTTACAGCGACTCTGAGCTAATCGTCAACCAGGTTAATGGGAGCTTTGAGGCGAGCAACCCATACTTGGCCAAGTACTTGACCAAGGTAAGGCAGGCCGCCTGAAGCTTCGACAAGCTAACTCTGGTCCATGTTCCCAGAACTGAAAACTAGAAGGCCGATCAGTTGGCCAGAGTAGTGACGGCCAAAAATCTAGAGCTGTGTTCGAGGGACATGAGGGTGGTCTGAAACACTCCCAGTATAGAGAAATAGGAGGAAATGTCGATCTCCGAGATGAAAAATTAGACAATGCCCTACCTAAGGTACTTAGTAGACGGGGCACTGCCAGAAGACGTAGAGGCCAGGTGGATCAAGAAAATGGCCGGTTGGTACACTGTAGTCAACGGACGGTTATATCACCACGGTTACTCGACTCCATACCTCTAGTGCTTAACCTCTAAAGAGGTTGACTACATCTTGGGTGAAGTGCACCTTGGTATTTATGAATTATACGTCGGCGGAAAAACCTTTGCATTGAAGATCATGCAGCAAGGCTACTATTGGCCCTCGATAAAAAAGGATGCGCTCGAGTTTGTAAAGAAGTGTAAAAGCTGCCAGCCTCATGGCAACCTTCACCACCAGCCATCTGTTGAGCTGAAATCCCTGCAGGCACCTTGGCCCTTCGCGCAATGGGGGCTCGATATTCTTGCCCCATTTTCCATCGCAACGGGTCAAAGAAAGTTCATCATAGCATGTATTGACTTCTTTATAAAGTGGGTTGAGGCCGTTCCGTTGGCCAGGATCACAGAGTACAACGCTCTTGAGTTTATTTGCCAGAATATTATTAGCAGATTTGGCATTTTAGAAGTCACAGTACTTGACAACCGGACTTAAGTTTTAGAAAAATGCTTCACAAAGTATTGTACCAGCGTTAGGATTAAGCTGGTCCACAGTTCGATGACATAACCTCAACCGAATGGACTGGTGGAGGTCACAAACCGAACGTTACTCCATGGGCTTAAGACCAAGCTGGAGGGTGTAGGGGGCTCCTGGGTAGATGAGCACCCATCAGTCATTTGGTCTTACTAAATAATTCCAGAGGAGTCAACACATGAGTCACCCTTCAGCCTCTGCTACGGGATTAAAGCGGTGATCCCGGTCAAAATTAAAATTTTAAGTCTTAGGGTGAAATCTTTTGACACGCAAGGTAGCTCCCGAAAAATTCAGGAACATCTAGACTTGCTAGAAGAAGCTCGGGACACCGCCAGAATGTGGACAGTAGCCTACCAATACCGTATCGCCCGATATTACAATAAGAAAGTAAAAGAATGGCAGTTCGGTATCAAAAATTTGGTCTTGCGAAGCATCGAGGCCACAGGTAAGATGACCGGCCGGAATAAGCTCTCCCCGAATTAGGAAGGGCCTTTTTTAGTCTACGTCATCCTGCAAAATGGGGCATACAAGCTCCAGAGAAAGGACAAAAAGTTAGTCCCACGGACGTGGAATGCGATCCACCTCAAACGTGGAACGCGATCCACCTCAAACGCTACTTCCAATAAGGACCAAGGTAGGTAGCCTGCATATTTGTATGTAATCATTTGTATGCACGCTTCAATTATTAAAACAAGTATTCCCTTTAGCATATTGTGTTTGCTTCCTTTTTTGTGTGCATATATATATGTAATTATTGTTGCAGGTTTAAACGACCTAGACTACCCCTAAGTTAGGAGGCTCTTCACCCTCTTGTTACTAAACCCTGGTCATCCAAGCGGCTCATGAGTGGTCATATCTAAACCCTAGTCATCCAAACGACCCATAGGTGATCAAACTTAAACCCTAGTCATCCAGACTGCCCGTAAGTGGTTGTTTTTGAACCTCGATCATCGAGCGACCCATAGCTGGTCAAACTTAAACCTTGATCATCCAAGTGGCCCATTAAGAGTTACTAATTTTAAGAAACTAGTGCAGTACATGTGACAACCTCCCTCACAAGAAGATAGCATGGTCAGTCAACGATGGTCGATAGGAGCAAAGTGCTCCTCCAAAGCTGTCCACCCAAGTCTGCACTTGGGTAGCGCCGCCAAACTTTACTCACAAGCGATTACTAGGCCAGTTTAACACAAACGATAGCCAAGAGAACACATCTAAGGACTCTGCTCCTTTGGGAAACACCATGACCGCCTAAAATAAGATGGGTAGCCAACTCGCAGGAAGCACACCAAGCTGGCCACCCAGAATGGCGAGGGGCAAATACAAGCTAAAAGAAGTTATAAAAGGCAAAGGCATACGAAATACACAAAATTGCTCGTATTATTGCTTGTGATAAAATACATTTTCATAACAAGACCCAAAAGGAACTAAAGTCACCAAAAATTAAGGAGGCGATGTTGGCCTTTCACCATCTTGTGGCTCTCGCGGCGCTGTGTAGACCAATTTGATAGGTTAATGAGATACATTGGAAAGTCATGATCAACCAACCGGATAATACCCCGACTGATATTTATCCCTTCACATAACCGCAACAGCATCATGTCCACGACCTCGTGACGGCATATGCGGAGACTTAAATCATTCTCTAGAGTGGCCATCTTCCCTGCGAGCTGGTCAAGGCGCCTCTTAACCTGCTCATTTTCCTCCTTCAAACTAGCGTTCTCCTCCTTCAGACTCTCACTCTCTGCCTCCATGCCTGCCAAGACAGACTACATGGCAGCCACATCCTCCCGACGCTCCGCCCCCAAAGCCTCCAGCTTCGAATCGAGCCAGGCAATCTCCGTGTCCCTATCGAAGATCACCCTATCTCTATGCCTAAGCACCTTGGCAACTGCACCTGTGACCTTGTCAGCTTGCACACAAAAAGAAAAGAAAAGGGTATGGAGAGGCAAACTTAACTTAAAGACAAAGTAGGTAACAAACATTATACCTGCCAAACTCTTCGTGCTGACTTGTCTAGTCTAGCGTGCAGACTTGGCGCCAGGGGCCATGGGCTAGAAGTAGAACCCTCATGGGCAGGCTGGCAGCGACCTCCGCTAAAAGCTCTTCCGGTAACTACTCCGAAGTATCCTTCATTCTAGCTAGCTCCTCGGAAACGGGGGGAGGCTCTGAAACCTTCTCATGTTGCTCAATCTGTAGTCCCACAGCAGGAGACGCAATGGATGGCTCCTGTGGCTCAAGCGTCTCAATAAATTACTCAAGAGTCATCTCTGTCGGCCCAGGTTGAGGATCAGATGAAAACTCCGCCAATACAGGCTATGCCAGAGCAACAACGCTACTCGCCCTGGCACTCAACATGGCATCGTAAGCCTCTAAAGCCAGCTCCACTTCAATCCTAGAGACGACACCTATATCTACAAAGCGCTCGGCGGCATGTAGTCTGGCCCGGAGGACGATGAACAAGGTGCCACCGTGACCGCCCTCTTTTACCTTGGACTAGTGGGAATGGTATCAGACGGATGAGGACTTATAAGAGTGGCCTTTGTCCTCTTCTTCTCCCACAGGACCTCCGGCGGAAGAACCCTGAATTTCTTGACAGGAGGAGGCCCCCACTTGGCCTTTTTGGCCTCAACATGGGAGACCAAGTGGTCTCTCCAGAAATTCCTAATGTAATCCTCAATAGGCTTGACCAACCAAGACATGGATGCCTTCTCAGCCTCAGAAGGCAGTCCAGTATACACATCAAGCACTTGGCCCCACTCATTGGCTAAGGGCTAGGACTCACCCATGCGAACGAAGAAGAACAGGTTCTTCCATTTTTTAGAGAATCGTATATGACGATAGTTACCCCAAGACCTCCACGTGGGGTTAGAGAAATCTACTCTCCTCCATGGTTGATCTTAAAGAGCCCTCTAACCATCGACATCGTCAGTAGCCTTGAGTGCTGATGAAGGAATATGTAGAAGGAACACAAATATCGGATCGTATTGGCGTGGAACTGTTTGATGCGGATACAAAGCTCCCAGAAGATCGACAGCAACTCGTCAGGAATCGAAAGATGAATCCCACTCCTCAAATGGGCCTTGTATGTGGTCACAAAGCCCGCATGTGGTAGGAACGCCATGTCGTCCTTCCCAGGGACACGGAAGGAAATCTCCTTTGGGATATTAAACTCCGCGTACAATACCTTCACATCGTTCTCTCTAAGGACGGAAGCGATATCTGCGATGGAGGCCAAGGTCAGAAAATCATCTAGGGTTTTCTCTTTCGCTCTTTTATGCTAAGGAAGATGAAGAAACAGAAGAAAGCATGTGAGAATTCAAAGTGAAATGGATGGGAAATTTAGAGGCCAGTGTGAACACAAAATCACCTCAAAAGCATTCGCCATCATTACTGCCACGTGTTGCTTCCCAAAAGGGAGCCGTCGAATTATCTTCTCTAGCTCATTTAATATCGGGATCCTAAATACCCCGCATGAAGACATGTGGCACCTTTCTTCCTGAAAAGATAGCTAATGGTCACACGTCTCTCTGACTCCCACATGTTACCCGAAAGTTTTCCAAGACGGTCAATAAATTCGATCAATACTTCCTTCTCTAAGTTACCCAAAAGTTTTCTAAAATGGTCAAGTAATTCAATCAACATTTTAGAAGTGCGTAAGGCTCCACTTTAGACGATCAATAGCTCCGTCACCTTTAACAATGACAGATGCATGCCATCATGAACATGCCCTATTCCAGAGTCCAGACCACCGACATCGGGGGCTAGTAATGGGTATGCCCGTAGTAGGCTGGCCCAATAAGAAAAAACGGTCCAAATCTAAGAAGGCCCAGATGCGCATTTGAACGGTTAATGCTAGCATTAACTGGTCAACACGCTCCGTAAGATGGTCAACTTCTCTATTGACCAAGAGCACTGTAGCAAGCAGGTCAAAAAAAGAGAAAAACCTTATATGAGCAAGGCCCAGTTTGGCCCACGCTTTCTTACACGACAAGCAACGGTCTATTTTCTTGATTTTGTGCCTTCTCTGAAGCCAATCTGAACTAACAGGATCTCAGCAGATTCAACGCCCTTCCCACGAGGAAGGCGCCAGATTCTCTCTTCCTTCCTGCTATAATAAAAGCGTAGAAGGAAGGCAAATAATCTGGAAAACCATCACCCGCTAAGAAAGAAAACGAACCCAACAGATTGCACAAGTCAAGCCTTCCTGTTCAATGAAGGCGGCCCAACACGATGCAGGAGTTGCGCCTTCTTGGCCAAGGAGGGTGGCCCTGCCCTCCATCTATATAAACCCACGGAATCTCCATTCCCAGGACACGACCATAATGACAAGAACTACGACGGAAAAACTCCCGACAAACAAACGCTCACTTCTAAGCATACAGTCGTCTACTGCCATAATCCCACACTAAGCTTTCGGATTTCAGAGACTCCGCTCACCCTCTGAGTTCTGTCCTTCAAAGCTTCCACGCTTATAGGACTTAGCTTCCTGCTCGTTCTCCACGAACACTGAGTTGGAAAACTGTGCTCTCAACGAGCCACCGAAACGTCTCTTACGTCTGAATATGAACACTCCTTCCCCCCTCATTCTCTCTCTCTTGACTCTCATTTTTAGTTTCCTTCTTAAAAGTCGAAGGCCTCTTACTGGCTTGAGTATCAGAATATTTTTGGAGGGATAATATCCTCCAGCAGCTGACCGCTTGTTTGTTGTAGTGGTGTGTAGGGTTTAGATTCAATGAATGGAGTCGGATCCAGATAATTAAGTCGATCTGAATCTATTCAAAGTCTTAATCTAGGGACGCATCAAAAATAAAATGAGAAAATATTGTTTAAAATGGTGTTAATATTTTCAATATTCTTAACAAAATAAACATATATTAGAATGTATTTTTTAACAAAAAATATTGATGTCCTATTTTAGAAAAGGTGCTTATAAATTTGGACATACAAAAAAATATAACGAGAAAATAATATTTATGGTAATTTAGGTATTAAAACATAGGACCAATGAAATATTTATTAAAAAAACACGAGTTACTTATGGTTTGAACAAGGAAAAGAATATGAACATTTAAGAAATTTGAAATGATGTGATAAAAATAATTTAAAATTAATTATGCACCAATATATTATTATATTAAATTGAGTAAAAATGATAAATATAAATTTACATAACTGATTTTATTTAATGGGTTACAAGATTGTGCTATTATTTGTATTTTATGCTATATTTTTCATTTTTTTTGTTATTCATTTAGGGTCTATTTTGATGGTAAAATTGAAATTTAAAAATTAAAGTTTAATTTTAATTATGTTGGAATTGAAATTAGATAGAATTTAAATTCTATTATTTAAATTGTATAATAGTTACAATTAAAAAAATTGATATATGGTTAATTTTTTTAATTCATATATAAAAATAAAATAAATAAGTAATCTAATATAAATTATAAACTTTTAAATATATTATATCAATATAATATAATTTCACAAAACCTCATTTTTAGATATATATGATATTTGATATATATTTGTATTTTTAGGCAATATTTTCTACTAGATTGACTTTTAAATTATTAAATAAGATTTTCATATAAATTTTAAAAATATTTTCACGATCTTGATTTAAGCGGGCAATTAAATAAATAATTATATAAATCTAAATGATTTTTTTACATTGAATTGGATAAAATCCCATCAACTCAAATAACCATATCAGGCTTGAATAAAATCAAATTCAAAATAATATAATATTCATGATATTTGACAGTGGATATGAGACTTGATTGAACTATCCTAAATAGATTTGATGCGTCCTCAACTCATATTTTGAATAGATTTGGGTCAAATTGATCATTTAAATCCGACTCCATCCACTAGTTTGGATCATACACACTACAACTTCAAATAAGAAGTCATGTGACGGTAAAAAGTTATCATATCGAAAATATTTCGACACTCAAATTAGTAGATAGCCTTCGAATTAATAATGTGAAATTAAGAATGCAAGGAAATGCAAAGAGTATTACAGATGGGTGATTGCTCTTGTTAAGAGAGGCTTGGCTGGCTCAAGAGGAGTGTTGGCTCTAAACACGGTGTTCGTTGGAAATGTTGTGGCAAAGAGAGAGTTTATAGCCTGAAAGCTTGTGAACTTTTCTGCTGAGAGCTTTTGTGGGCAAACGAGAACGTTTGAGCTTATCGTGGGTGAATGAATGTGTACATTGGAGTGAGAACACCATGGCCTTTTATAGTCGCTGTGTTACGATGCCCTCATTATGTTGAAAGGTTTGATTCCCACGTTCTGTTGGGCTCGCTGCGTTTTCTGGTGTGGAGCCTTTATCACAGTAACGAGCATTGTCTTGATTGCTTTCCTTCAATGTTCTGTAACCGTTACGGTTTATAGTAGATAGGAGGAGAATTTTGGCGCTTTCCTTTAGGGACACGCGTTAAATTTGCTGATAACCATTATAATTAAAATTTTCTTCTGTCGAGAGCGCAAAATCAAGGGAAATGACCGTTGCTGGTCATGGACGGTCGAGTGGGACAAATTGGGCCAATTTGAGGCCTGGTCTTCAGACAGTCGACTGATCTCGCTTCTGGTCAATGGAAGCATTGACCGTCTCAAGGGCAAGTCGTCCATCCTACTCATGGGCTTTTTATGGCTTACTTAGCCTTTCGTCCTGTCAATGGTGAGCATTGACGTTCTAGACGCAAACGGACCGTTGTGGATTTGGGTCGTTCCTCCTTGTTGGGAAAGCCCATTACTAACGTGCCCATCACTAATCCCCCATACTGGTGGTCTTAAATTCTAGCATCCAACATGTTCAAAATGGGTCACAAGTTGTTGGATTACGTGCCTGCGGTGACCTGACAAAGGAACTGGTAGAGTCTCTTGGTCCGTTGATCGTGAAGTCTTAATTTGGAGGACTGGCTTAGAGGATCGTTGACAAGATTCATCGAGGGTTTAGGCCAAAATCTAAAGAACTGACGAAAGAGAGCGTCAACCGAATTTGTTAACCGTCTAGGCTAAAATTCAGAGAATTTGATGAAAGAAGTGTTGACCAGATTTTTTAACCGTTTAGACCAAAATTTGGAGAATTGGCTGAGGAATAGTTAACCAAAATTATTGACTGTCTGAGCCAAAATTTGAAGAACTTCTAAAGAAGTGTTGACCGGATTCATTGACTATCTCGGCCGAAATTCAGAGAACTTGTGAGAGTTGAAACGACACGCCATCATGCCGCCAGATTGCCACTTGAAACGTTTGCCACGTGTTTATATGCAGTGAATTTGTAATCCTGATAATTAATGCACTTGAGGATCTGATTCAACTGTACCCATTCTGAAAGTGATACCTATCAACAATGATGGGCGCACATTTACGAGACAGTTCACCTTCTCTTGCATTCACACTCCTTTAAATGATTTGTCCATCACTTTTGAAATTTCCCATGCTTTCTTTCTAAAATTTTTCTAAATGTTCTACCATCTTCCTTCTTGCTCCCATTCTCATGGCTCCTTCTGTAACCCAAATTGCTTAAGTCATCAAAGCAGTAAGGTGAGGTAGCTATATGCCGAGTACAATATCCATACATTGATCGTCTTTAGGATGCCCAGCGAGGGAGACAGGGCGTGCTCTCCTCCTGAGGGCTGCATTACCATTTATGAGGCCCACTTGAGGTGTGGGTTATGCCTCTCAGCTCCTAACAAGCTGCTAGATATTTTGACTGCCCTTCAAATTCCCATAGCTCGATTACATGCCAATGTGGTGCGTTATTTGTGTACACTTTGCATCTTTCTTCGCCAGCATGCAAAGTTGTTGACGATGGGATCGATTATGGTGATATTTTAGTTCATCCAGGGTGGAGACTGGGTGTCCCTCTCTCCACGTGGGCTCCAAATCACTAGCACTATATATGATTCCTTGAAAATTTGGAAGAACTAATTCTTTCATATTCATATTGATACGGCCTGGTCCTTGGCCAGGGATTGGGCAAGGGTCCCCGATATTTATACTGGGATGCCCACCGATGAGGAGGTTGCTACGGTGGAGCTACTTCTGGAGCTAGTGGGGGGCCACCGTCTAGAGTTCTGGAGAGATCATTTGGTTTCTCGAGCAGCAACCAAGAAGGCACGATGGGGACCACCTTCTCCATAGCAGAAGATGAAGGTGGCTTCCTGTAAGAGGAAGACAGGCGCTATTATGATCGGTTTGCCAGCACGCCTTCCAGCGAGGAAGCCCCTAGAAGTCCAAGCCAAAAGAGGGCTGCGACGATGATGCTCTCTTCTTCTTCCTCAAGGCCAGACTATGTAATGACTGGCCAGTTACTGGGACCAGAGATAGCTCTAGTGAGGGCGGAGTTTAGGCTACTGTGAAGGCATATAGGGTCAAGTTGCACTCCACTGTAAGTAGCGTCGTTCTTGCTCTGCCACTACCGGAGCACCTGGCGGTGCCATTGGAGTCCCCCGCGGAGCCTTCAACTGAGCAGGTTGTTGGGTTGCCTGAGGAGCCAGCTGTCGGTGAACTCTCGGAGGTCATTGGCATTATCTTTGTGCTAACAAAGGAGCCTATTGTCGGAGAGCCTGCTGAGGCAGTGGGCTTTATTGATGAGGTGCGGGAGGAGTCAACTACTGGAGGACTTGTTAAGGCAGTGGACCTTACAGTGGAGTTGTTGAAGGACACTGCAGCGGAGGCCACTACTGGGCTTGTCTAGGAGATTTCTATTTTCAGTCCTCCGTAGCTAGAGCCAAGGTCTCGTAGCAAGCCAGTGAGGCCAAAACATAAAATCAGGTAGGTAAACCTTTTCAACTTTCCTTCTCCTTTTTCTTTCTGTTGTTATTACTTAACGTTTTTGGTTTTTGTAGGAGGAGAAAATAATTGGCATAGTTAGAAAGGTGATGCACCAAAGGAACCTGGTGATCTTTGATTGTGGTAGAGAGATCACCTGATTAGAGGAGGAAATTGAGCTCCTTAAGGGGGAGCACTTGAATGGCACAACCGCCCTTCAGACTATGGTGTCAAGCTTGAAGGAGGAAAACGTAGGTCTGAAGGAAGAGAATGCCAAGCTGAGAAAGAAAGATGATCGGACGGTAAGGCGCATTGACCAACTCCTGAGATAGTTGACATCGCTGGATGATGAGTTGGCAACTCGTATACGTCCCCATGAGGTCTCTGAGATGCTGTGGGCGTGAGTGTGGGAAGGTATCAATCTCAGTAGACACATGGCACGGCTAATTGACCCTTACATTTTAGTTGAATTTCTTGACCGAGCAAACTGTTCTTCCCAGCATCGTGAGAACCTCGTGCGACTCGGAGTGGTCAGGGGTCATCACCACACCCTCCTGGGGGGTCTACGCCTCCGTAGATTTTGTACCCTTGTATTTTTAAAATTATTATAATTATACAGATTCAATCAATAAAATAGACATTTTACTAATGTTGTATGCCTTTACCTCTGTTGTCATTTCAATTACTTGTTATTGCATTGGCCGGTTGACTTGGTGTGTTGTACACAAGTTAACCATTTGTCTCGTTTGGGGCGTTTGTGGCGCTCTCCGATGGACTAAAATCTGAGAGAAGACATCAAGGTGGACCCTCATGTCAGGTCAAGCCTGTCCTTTACTCGTGAGAAGAGGCTTGGCGGTGCTGCCCAAGTATGAAATTGGACGATCGGCTTTTAGACGGAGCTTTTTGCTCCTGTTGACCGTCAATGACTGATCACACTATCTCCTTGTGAAGGAGATTGTCACATGTGGTAGTTAAGCCCTAATAGTTTTACCGTGAATGGACCACTTGGATGATCAAGGTTTAATTCAACGTTAATACTCTACCTGGATGATGAGGGTTTAATTACGACCGCCTACGAGCCACCTTGATTACCAAGATTTAGTTACGACCGCTTATGGGCCGCCTGGATGAGCAAGGTTTATTTACGATCACTTATGGGCTGTCTAGATGACCAGTGTTTAATTACGACTGCTTATGGGCCGCCTGGATGACCAGGGTTAGTTACGAGCAGGTGAAAATCCTTCCAAGTTATGGGCAGTCTAGGTCGTATATCCCTATAAGTAGACGCACATGCACAAGGAACAGAAGGAGAAACAAAAGACAACACAGCACGAATGAAAAAGCACTCTTATTTTATTAACATAAATATGTATATTATAAGCATGCACGTGCAACATGGACGACCTACCTGTGTCCTTATTGGAAGTAGCACTTAAGATGGATCGCGTTCCATGTCTATAGAACCAACTTGCCATTATGGGGGAAATTTGTACCCTCCATTCCGCAGAACGGCGGAGACTATAAAAGGGCTTTCCTAATTTGGAGAAAGTTTACTCCGGTTGGTGATCTTACTCGTAACCTTAATACTTTGCAAGACTATGTCCCCAATTTCAAATTGTCGCGCTTTTACATTTTTGTTGTAATAGCATACGATTCGTTATTGGTAGGACATTGTCCGCAGTCTGGCAGCATCGTGGGCTTCCTCCAGTAAGTTTAGATGTTCCCAAATTTTTTGGGAGTTACCTTGTGAGTTGAAGGACTCAACCCTAAGACTTGGAACCCAATCTCAACCAGAATTACTACTTTAGTCCCGTAGTAGAGACTGAAGGGCGTATCGCAAGTCAGTTCCTTTGGAGTCGTCTGGTAAGACCATAGAATGGAGGGCACTTTGTCAACCCAGGAGCGCCCTGCGTCATCCAATCTGGTCATTAGACCATGGAGTAGGGTGTAGTTTATGACCTCCACCTATCAATTAACTTACAGGTACGCCACCGAAGTGTGGACCAATCTGATGCCTAGATTGATGCAGTACTTGGTGAAGCATTTTCTTAAGAATTGAGTTCCGTGATCAATCACGATGACCTCAAGAATGCCAAATCTACTGACTATACTCTGGCAAACGAATTCTAGAGCATTGTGCTTGATGATCTTGGCCAACGGGGTGGCTTCCACCCACTTAGTGAAGTAGTCGATAATTGCAATGATGAATTTCCTTTATCATGTCATAATGGGGAGTGCGCCGAGAATATCAAGCTGCCATTGCGCGAATGTCCAACGAGCTTGAACATATTTCAATTCTGTAAGCGGCTGGTGGTGTAAATTGCCGTGGAGCTGGCAATTTTTACACTTCTTCACAAAGTCAAAGGCGGTCTTTTTCATTGTTGGCTAGTAGTATCCCTAACGGATGATTTTAAATGTCAAGTTCTTGCCGCTAATATGTGTTCCACAAACCCCAAGGTGGGTTTCGCTGAAGGCATAGTCTGCCTCCTTAGGGGTTAAGCACCAGAGGTACGAGTCGAGTAGCCATGGCGATACAGCCATCCCTCGACTATGGTGTACCAGCTGACTATCTTCTTGATCCGCTTGGCTTCATCTCTATTGTCTGATAGTGTTCCGTCTTCCAAGTATCTCTGGTAAGGTGTCATCTAACTTTCCATGTTTGAAATTTACATTCTTTCCTGTTCCTTGGTGTTGGAAGTGCATAGGACCTCCGGCATGTTCCTCGCGTACTATTATGTGTTTTCAGTCGCTGTTACCCTAGCGAGTTGGTTTGCCTTCAAATTTTTAGTCCTAGGGATGTGGACCAGGTCCAACTTATGAAATCTTCAGATGGCGTCCTTCACCTTAACCAAGTATTTGGCTAAGTGAGGGTTACATGCCTCAAAACTCCCTTTTACCTGGTTAACGACCAGCTTAGAGTTACTATAGACGGTCATCCATCTAGCGGAGCACTCTTTTGCTAGTCTTAACCTAGCCAACAAGTTTCGTACTCGATAACGTTACTAGTGGTCAGGAAGTCAAGTCTGAGAGAGTACTTCACCTCAAAACCATTTGGGGTACTCAGGACCATTCTGGCACCACTGCCTGTGTCCGTAGATGATCTGTCAATGTTGAGAACCCATTCTTGCTATTCCCTATGTAGTCCTGCGTCCTTAGGGGGCTGTTCATTAGGAATTGGTGTCATGGTCCCGACAATAAAGTCGGCCAGAGCTTGCCCTTTCATCGCTGGTGTAGGCTAAAATTTAATATTGAACTCTCCCAAGTAGATAGCCCACTTAACTAGCCATCCAAAAAAGTCAGATTTCTGGAGTATGCTCTTTAGAGGCTAGTTGGTCAGAATGACTATGTGATGAGCCTTGAAGTAAGGTCTCAGTTTTTGGGCAGAGAAGACATGTGCCAAGGCTAACTTCTCTGCACAAGGGTAGAATATTTCTATACCAGTCAACATCTTACTCACATAGTAGACCGGTCGCTGAGAGTCGGAGTCCTGAAGTATGAGGACAGAGCTTAGAGACACCTCCGACACTACCAGGTAGAGGTATAACTCTTCTCAGCCCTTAGATGACGTTAGCAATGGCGGACTAGCCAGGTAGTGCTTTAATTGATTGAAGGCTGCCTAGCATTCTGCAATCCACTTGAATCTATTCGCTTTTGTCCCCCTCAGAGCCTTGAAGAAAGGATAATACTTGTTCCCTGACTTGGCCAAGAAGCGAGACAAGACCGCCAGTCGTTCAGTCAGCTATTGGACATCTTTGATGTTCTGTGGTGGAGTCATGTGAGGGCCTTGATCACTTTTGGGTTTGCCTCAATCCCTCATTGAGAGACGATAAAACCCAAGAATGTTTCTGAGGACACTCCAAAGAAGCATTTTGAAGGATTTAACTTCATTTGGTGCGTGCGGAGTACCTCAAAGAATTCAACCAGATCACAAATATGGTCATTGGTGGTCTTACTCTTGACGAGCATGTTGTCGGTGTACACCTCCATATAGTGGCCGATCTGCTTCTCAAGTATCTTGTTCACGAGCAGCTGATAAGTGGCACTCGCGTTCTTTAGATCAAATGGCATGACCTTATAGAAGTAGGTGCCTTAGTCTGTCATAAATGAGGTGTGTTCCTCTTCCTCTGAGCTCATCCTACTCTAGTTGTAGCTCGAGTACGCATCCAGGAAGCTCAGTAGCTCGTCTGGATGTTGGGTCTACCAACAGGTTAATCTTGGGTAAAATGAAGCTCTCTTTTGGGCAGGCTTTGTTAACGTCGGTAAAATTGACACACATTTGCCATTTCCCATTGTTTTCCTTTACCATGACAATGTTGGAGAGTCAGTTTAGGTACTGGACTTCTTTGATGAAGTCGGCATCTTGCGACTTCTTTACCTCCTCCCGGATGGCGATCAACTTCTCCACAGAGTGGTTGCTTTGCTTCTGTCTGATGGGCTTGTGATCGGAATCGAGGCTCAACATGTGGGCCATTATTTCGGCCAAAATTTCAAGCATATTAGTGGGGGTCCAAGTGAAGACATCAACATTCTTTCGTAAAAATGCATTCAGTTCCTTGCACAGTGTCCTATTTAGTGTGCTTTCGATATGTACGCACCTCTCTGGGTCCTCTCGATAGCCTCACCAGACTGCGGTTGCTATAGAGTCGTTTCATCTTGATGGTCAAGTTCTCTTGTCGTCTTGGTGCTGCCACTTGGAGCGATCTGGGACATGTAACATGTCCTCCTAGTGACTTGGTAGCCCAACACTTCACCATTACCACATGCTATTAGAAATTTCATCTTGAGGTGTGGTATTGAAGTGACGGCTCCGAATGCTGTTGGCACAGGCAGCCTAGTATTGCATTATACACGAAAGGCAGGTTGATAAACAAGAAGGTGAGTGTATGACTCGCCATTCTTGAGTACGTGCCCAGAGTGACCTCTAGCTAGATCGTTCCTTAAACGACCACTAGTTCATTGTCAAGGCCATATAGTGGGCTTTCGACAGGTTTCAATTGACTCTTTTTTAAATCAAGTTTAAAAAATATATCGAAATAAAGAAAATTGTAAGAACTTTAATTATTTATGAAGAGTCGTTTCAGTTGGTAGTTGACACTACCGTCTGAAATGACCGCGAATACAACAAGGTGATCAGCATGGGGAAGATTATATGGCTCATTTCATTATCATTAAAGCTAATGACATTGTCTTCCTCGCAGTGCTTCTTCTGCCCAATCTACTACTCCTTGTGACCATGTTGACTACTTTGGCCGCGATCTGATTTCATGGTGAGAAAGGCTCCGGTCTTTCCACGCCTGAAGTGCCATAGCTCAATCCAGGGTTTCTAACGAACCTAATGAGGTATCCCCTCTAGATGAGCACCTTGATCTCTTGCTGCAGTGTCTTGCAATCTTCCATAGAATGTCTAGGAGCTCGATGGAAATCGTAATATTTGGCCGAACTTTCTCCTTCCGCTTTCCTAAGTAGTTTTGGTCACTTAAGAAACTTTTTCCCATGGATCTGCATGAGGAAATTGGAATAGGTGTTGGTAAGGGGCATCAGGTTGATCGGCTAATAATTTCTCAATTTCAGTGCTCCGATCCTATGCTGCTTCCGATGGGAGTGATCACCGCTGTCGTGCTTCATTTTTCCCACAGTTGGAAAAGAGCAAGGCTATTCGGTCCACTTAGGATGCTTAGCCTCATTGGCTTCTTCCGCCGCAGCGTAGACCCTGGCGATAAATTCTGCCCCCTGAAAGGTTTGCGGATTCTTATGGGCTGGGTGCCTAAAGAAATCCTCATTTGTTAGGGTAGAGATGAAATTGCAAAGTTTCATCTCCTCTGTGAGCCTAGGGATTCTTCTCACCTCTGCCACGAAACGATCCAAGAACTTCCATGGTTTCTCTCCCTGCTTCTATTTGATGTGGGAGAGATGTCAATACTACTTTTATTCTCGATGGCTGGAGACGTACTGCGCCAAGAAGAGGTCAGAAAGCTCTCGGAAGCTTCTGATTGAATCTGATGGGAGACGATGGAACTAGATACTGGCATTTTCCTTCAGTGTAAGAGGGAAATAGCGGTACATGGCTATGTCCTCTAACCCTTTTAGATTCAGATGGGTGCAAAAATGATTGAGGTGATCTATAGGATTAACACTCCCATCGTAAAAGTCAATAGTTGATATCTTGAACTTGGCCAGCATGGGACGGTTCAAGATCTTTGCCATGAAGGGAGATTTGTCCAAATCCATGGCATGTTCATCATCCTTGAACACGTGTTTCAGGATCTTCTCCACCCTCGAATCTATGGGGATGGCGTCACCAATTCTTTTGGAGTTGAGCTAGGTTCTTAACTCCATCCTTTCTCTAACGTGGCAAGTAGTTAGCCGGTTACTGTCATCAGCGGATCTAACGATCCTAGAAGTTCCCCCTTGAGCCTAAGGGGAGGCATCCGCTCAAGAGTATTGGGAATTCCTCCATTATGGACTCTCCTTTAGAGTCCTATTGCCCAAACATTCTTCGCGCCTTGAATAGCTCAAGGCGTGTGAGGCCTCCAAAGCCTTATTGTTGCCTTGCGTCTGGGCCTTCTTGGATGGTTTCTTTCTCTTATGTTCTCCTCTTTTAGAGGATAGAGTAAGGACTGTTGCGGGTAGAGCCCCCTGCTAAGCATTTCCCCGGCGGGCATAGAGCATTTGAAGCATTCTGTTATATTGCTTATGTTCTTCGAGAGATTTTGGAAAAAAGGTACTGGCACACCATTGACTATCCCATTAACCAGGTTCCCAGCAGCGTGATCTTGGTTGGGTGTGGTCACATCTCTAGTGGGCTCGGGTGCTTACACTCTGGTGTTCACCATTTTGTTTGATGATTCTAGGCTGGAGAGTGAAAACTAAGAGAAGTAGTAGAGAAAGGTGGTTGGCTTTTTGTAAGCTTCCCACAGACGGCGCCAATGATGCGTCCTGAATTGAAACTTCAAACAGATTCGAATCAAGTTGATCATTTGAGTCTGACTCTGTTCACTGAGTTTGGATCCTCCTCATAATAATTTTAAATAAGAGGTCAGGTGATAGTGGGATGTTATCTCACTGAGAATACTCTAACGCTCAAGTTAATAGACAACCTTCAAATTAAGAAGGTGAAAGTATGAATGCAAGAAAATACAGAGAGTGAGGTGATTGCTATCGTTGAGAGAGACTTGGCTGGCTCATGAGAAGTGTTGGCTCTAAACACTATGTTCGTTGGGAACATAGTGGAAAAGAGAGAGAGAGTTTATAGCCTGATAGCGTGTGAGCTTTTCTGCTGAGAGCTTTTCTGGGCATACGAGAACGTTTTAGCTTATTGTGGGTGAATGAATGCATGCCTTGGAGTGAGAATTTTATGGCCTTTCATAGCCGATGTGCTACGATGCCTTCCTTGTGTAAAAAGGCTTGATTATTGCGCACTATTGGGATTGATAACTTTTCTAGCGTTGAGCCCTTACGGCAGTAATGGGCATTGCCTTGATTGCTTTTCTTTTGTGTTTTGTGACCGTCATGGTTTACAGTAGATAGGTGAAGGATTCTGGTGCTTTCCTTTAGGGATACATGTTGAATCTGCTAATGATTGTTATAATTGAAATTGCCTTATGTGGATAGCGCAAAATCAGAAAAAATGATCGTTGCTGGTCATAGAAGGTCGAGTGGGCCAAGTTGGGCTTGGCCCACTTGAGGCCTAGTCTCAGACGATCCATTAATCTCGCTTTCAGTCAATGGAATCATTGACCATCTCGAGAGCAAATCTTCCATCCTGCTCATGGGCTTTTTCTAGCTTACTTAGCATTTCGTCCGGTCAATGCTAGGGTTAACCGTCCAAGCATAAATGGGCCGTTGGGGATTTGGTATGTTCCTTCCTCTCGAGCCAACCCACTAATGGCGTATCCATCAAGATTAATTTGACAATATACTCATATTAAATTTACCTGTAAGGAAAATTATCTACTAAATATCAAACAATGTAATTTAAAGCCTATATAATATCTTTACCAATATAAGTATATTTAATATTGCAAACCATAAATAAATTAACTAGATAAAATCCCAACATAATCTCAAAATAAATCCAAAGACATGTCCAACAACAAAATAATAACAAAGGTCATTGATCTTCTTTGCCCAATATCTCATAAGAAATCCTAAGACATTCTAGTATGAAAGGTCAAGATCTTCTTGGTCCAAGAGGTGTGAAAGTTTGAAGCATGCATGAAGCCTATGTTGCCACAAGCTGCTGCTGGTGGGAGTTTTTCCCCAATGTTCAAAGTTAATGATGCTAGTGAAGTTTGCCTTAGTAGCCCTCATTTGTAGAGGAATCTGCCTTGATTTTCCTCTTTTGCATCGTTCCCTTGCTTGAACTTGTATTTGACCAAGTAAAGGCTTGGGTTTGGGGTGCTATCCCCTATCTTCTTATTTACGTCGAGTAGTCCTCTCTGGTACCGGTTTGAAGGAGGGATGTTCTTGTCCCTCAAAAGGGGGAGGATGCTTGTTCTCCTTCACTTCTCCTACTAATCTTAGGAGCTGCACGACAGTAGGCTGGTAGGAGGGGGCCCTTCTCCTGCCCACTTGGAATGGCTTTGTGGTGCTCGCATGTTAGCTTCCCTCTGGGGCCTTCCCATGCAAGGCCTAGTAGGATTGCTGTTGTTGGGTCGCTGCTCCATGTATCTTTTATTCCTTCTGTGATGTATATTCATTGTTGTAAGCTTATATTTTGTAAAAAGAATTAATGAATGGAATTATTGGAGCATTATTTATTTACATGTTGAGTGTCTCCAGTATTCTCGTGTAATGTGAATAATTGAAACGTTTGAATGTTATTTCTTGTTGTGTGATTCTTGACAATTCGACGATCTAACATGCTAGCCACCCGATCTGTAATGATCTGTCATGAGCACTCAGTTAGGATGTGCATCATTTGAGTAGGTCTTGGGCTCATCGAGGCCATTAGTCTCCCGCTATCTTGAAAAATGGTTTGTCATGGCATTACTACCTATGTAGCACTGCCGGCTTGCTTACGGAGGCTCTTGGGCTGCTAGTTGCCCTGCACAGGGAGGAGTCATGTCAGCCACCGTAACTAACCTAGCGAACTGATGTGCCTTAACACTTGGAGGTGCGGGCACATGTTGTAGTCATTAGGAGGACATGCCCCTTTAATTCCTCGTGTGTCACCGTTTCAAGGCCAGAGCTTTGATTATTTAAACTCTTAACCTTCGCCACTTTCCGCACTTCTCCATTCTTCGAATGACTTAGCCCCACTTTGCCTTCTTTTGTCTCTTGTTATCATGGCTTCTTGAGACGTTGCGGCAATTTCTCTTTAGTATCGGATGTCATCCTTGCCCGGCCACTTGATTGATTTTCTCTTTTTCTTTCTTTTTTTCCCATAGCCTTTTTTTTCCCATAGCCATAGGATGCGCTCCACTTGATGGAGACCTATCTGCGCCAACAGGTGGATATGGTGAGCCAGTGGGACTCTAAGATATCATGCTTGACCCAAGCAAGCATCGACTTGAATAAACTCACAGAGATGGAGGGCCTGGTGAACACTACCGCTACCGAGGTCATATGGAGTTGAGAGCGGGCCGCTAGCCTCAACCACAAGCTGTCAAAGATCAAGATGAGATTCTAAAAGCTCACAGAAGAGAGATCCCAGGCTCTGGATCAGATCACCTCTCTCGAGGATATGCTTTGAGGGGCTGAGTAGCACTTTGTTGATCTCTAAGATGAATGTACTTGACTTAAGGGTGAGTTGATAACCCGACTTAGTCCAGCAAAGGTTGGCAAAGACTTGACTAGTAAATTCTAGGACAAGGTTTGCCATTGCAAGCGGGGCATCACCTTGGTGGTTCCATATTTTCCCATTGGCTTCTTCCACTCGACGAACAGTGGCACCCGACTTTGATCGGAGTTAGTTGATCCTTCGGGAGATGATGGGGAGCCTTTGCCTCATTCACCAAGGGGCCTCCCAACCATAGGGTCTTTCTCCATTTGGATCATAGATATAGGCAGCCTTTTGTATTTCCAATGCTCCTCGATATATAGTTTGATCTTTAATAAATTAGCTTGACCATTTTGATCATTGTTGCTCACATTTTTGTGCTCATAGAGAGCTCTTTTATTCAACATTTCTTTTTTATTTTTTGACTAAGCATTGTTGCTATTGTAGCCGGGCTTATATTGGACGCATGGGTCCTGTTGTGCTAGTTTTTGCAATAAGAATTGTGGCACTTCAATTTTATGGGGTAGTGCTTTTTCCTGGGAAAGGATATCATCACACATCTATTGGTGGGCCTCATTAAGGTCGACTGGGTTTCATGGCCATAGCTATTGAACTTTGGCGAAGTCAAGGTTGTCGTCCGTGTGGTACCATTGATGCTAGATCATGCTGGGGGGACGTTGTCACTCCTACGCAAATAATCCTACTTTGTCAATCGTTGTTGACTGATGGCATTAAGCCCTATCGGAGGGAGTCGTCATGTGCATGTTCAGGAAACCCCCTAAGGTTTTAAGTTGCTTAATGGGGGTCCGACTCTTAATTTGCAAGCCCCCAGGGATGTGATATTTGGCCTCGTCTGGGCCACTTGGTGATCTGGACTGAGATTTAGTTTCAACCTTCTTTGGGCAGCTTGCTTATTGAGACCAGGGTTTTGTGAGCACGTAGTAGCCAGTCAAGGCTCAGGTGAAAGAGTTTATCCGATTTAGGAGTAATCTAGGTCTTTGAATTGATGCGATGTCATGTAAGCATACATATAAACAATCAAAAATAAATAATCAATTATTTTATTAATTGAAATATGGTATATTTTACAAGTATTCCTTATGATGTATGCCATAGTTACTTGGATTCGGCGGGGGGTCATTGGTAATATTTTTTGAGGTGATTGGTATTTCATATCTTTGGGACCAGTTTTCCATTCTGGGTGTATAACTTGTATGCACCTCTTTGTAGAATCGTTGAGATTAGGAACGGTCTCTCTCAATTTGGAGAGAGTTTGTTCATATTGGTGTTCTTACTCATAGCTTCTATGTTCCATAGAACTAAGTCCCCCACCTCGAATTAGCGTACTTTCACCCTCTTATTATAGTACCAAGTGATTCACTGCTGATAAGCTACCATGTGCATCTTAGCTGTGTCTCGGGCTTCTTCAAGTAGGTTAAGATACTCTCTGAGTTGTAGAGAGTTGTTGAACGGATTGTAGCTCTTGACCCTAAGGCTGGGTAGTCCGATCTCTATCGGGATAATTGCTTTAATCTCATAGTATAAATTAAAGGGTGTCTCGCAAGTAGGTTCCTTCAATATCGTCCGGTATGATCACAGTACAGAAGGTAGCTTGTCCACCTAAAAGCTCCCAGCGTCTTGTAACTTCGTCGTCAGTCTGTGTAATAGGGTCTGATTTGTAACTTTCATTTGCCTGTTCGCTTATAGATAAGTAACGAAAGTGTAATCCAACCTTATGCCAACTCAAATAGTACTTGGTGAAATGCTTGCCGGTCAATTGGGTTCCGTTGTCGTTCACTATGACCTCGGGAATATTAAATCTGCATATGATGCTTTACTGAAGAAACTCTGTGACATTCTGTTCGGTTATTTGAGTTAGTGAGGAGGATTCGACCCACATTGTGAAATAGTTGATGCCAACTATAATGAATTTCTTCTACTTGGATTCAATGGGTAGTAGGCTAAGTATGTCGAGCCCCCAATGTGCAAATGGCTACGACGTCTATAAAGCTTGAAGTTATGTGTGCGGCTGATGAGGAACATTGCCATGGACTTGGCAATTCTTGAATTTCTTCACGAACTCCGTGGTGTCTCGCTTTATCGTTGGCCAATAATAGCCTACTGTATTATCTTGAAGGTAAGGTTCTTGCCATTGATATGTGACACACAAATGCAGAGGTGCACCTCGCCTAACACATAATCGGCTTGTTCTGGCGTGAGACACGGTATATACCGGGTGGAGTACCCACGATTGTGCATCTTCCTATCAATGATGGTGTACCAGCCTGCCATCTTCTTTACGCATTTAGCTTCGTCTAGATTTTCTAGTAAAGTTTCATCGGTAATGTACATTCGGTATGCGGTCATCCAACTTTCATCATTTGATACCTGTAGTACTTCCCACCCTGGATTCTCTTTGCTTGGGGAGGTTAGAACCTCTCATATGTCCCAGGAGTACTGCTTTAGATTTTCAATTGTTGTTGCCTTGGCTAGCTAGTCTACCTTCCAGTTATCCTCCATTGGGATGTGCACTATCTCGTCCTTGTCAAACATCCGAGTTATACCCCTAACTCTAATGAGATATTTCACGAGCAAAAGGCTTGACACCTCAAAATTTTTGAGGACTTGATTGATGACTAGCTCCAACTCGTTGCAGACGGTCAGGTTCTTTGCCGAGCATTCCCTTACCTATCAGAGCCCGATGAGTAGGGTTTCGTATTTAGCAACATTGCGGTAGTTAGGAATTTGAGGGTCATTGAATATTTCATCTTTGACCTATCTCGAGTCCTTAAGACCACATGTGCCCCACTGCTTGATTGTGTCGACAATCCGTCTACGTGTAGCATCTAGATTGGAGCTCTCACTTGCTTGCGAGCATCATCACTAGGACTATGGACGTCTGAAATCAGGGTTGTCATTTCAATTATAAAGTCTCCTAGAGCCTAGCCTTTCATGGCTGACCTCAATTGAAATTCCACATCAAACTCGCCCAATTCGATGGCCTATTTGTCCAGTCGCCCTGACATGTCGGGTTTCTGTAGGATTCCCATCAACGGTCAATTGGTCAGGACGGCGATCTTATACACCTAGAAGTATAATCGTAGTTTCCTAAAAGAATAGATGAGCACTAGGGCAATCCTCTCGACGCGTGATTAACTGGTCTTAGTGTCTATCAAGATTTTACTAACGTAGTAGACCATCCATTGCATATCAGACTGCTGCCGAATTAGGATCTAGCTTAGTACTGTATTCAAAATCGCAAGGTATAGGTACAGATCGTTCCCTTCTTTTGCTGACGTCAAGAGAGGGGGACTGGTGAGATATTTCTTTAGCTCTTGAAAGGATGACTGGCAGTTGGTCGTCTATTGGAAGCCATTCGCCTCTCTTCCTCTCAGTGCCTTGAGAAAGGGGAGATACTTTTCTACCAACTTTGCTAGGAGGCGAGAGAGTGGTGCGAGCTGTTCGCTAAGCCTTTGAACTTCCTTCACGGATCGAGGCGGGCTCATATCCATGATGTCTTTTATCTTCTTGGGGTTTGCCTTGATCCCTTGTTAAGAGACAATAAAGCCTAAGAATTTCCCAGAGGATACGCCAAAAATATACTTTGTAGAATTTAGCTTCATCTAGTGCGCTTTGAGTACTTTGAAGGTTTCGCTGAGGTCACAGATATGGTCGTTGGAGGTTTTGCGTCTAAGGAACATGTCATCTATGTGCACCTCCATATTCTAGCTGATCGGGGCCTTAAATATTTTGTTCATGAGTTGTTGGTGCGTAGTGCCTGTGTTCTTTAGGCTAAAGGGTATGCCTTGTAGTAGTGCATCCCTTCCTGATGTATCATGAAGGAAGTATGCTCTTCTTCTTCATGGATTATTTAGATTTGATTGTAACCTGAGTTGGCATCCATGAAGTTCAATTGCTCGTGACTGGATGTGAAGTCCACCATTAAATTGATTCTCGATAAAGAGAAGCTGTCCTTTGGATATGCCTTATTTACTTCAATGAAATTGACGCACATCTGCCACTTTTCATTGCTTTTTTTGATGATGATCACATTTGACAGCCAATCTTGGTATTGGATATCTCTCATAAAAATTGTGTCAATCAACTTCCTGTATGGCGACCAACTTTTCTGTAGGGTGAGTTTTTCGCTTTTGTTTGCCAGGATTATGATTGGAATTAATGCCTAACTTATGGACTATTACTCGTATCCATATCCTTAGCATGTCGACGGGAGTCCACACAAAGATATCATGGTTTGGCCAAAGGATGGTAATTAATTGGTCACATTGGGACTTGCTAGTGAGCTCCCAATTTATATGCATTTCTTGGGATTGATGGGGCCTAATAAGATCTGGTCGATCACCTTGCCAGACTGTGTTTGTTGCAAAGTAGCTTTGTCCTGGTGATCAAAATTTTTGGCCAGTCAGTTTGGGGCCCCTTGAATAACCTGGGATGGGTAGCACGTCCGATTGGTCATTTGGTCACCTAGGACCTCTTCGATGCCACATGTTATCGGGAACTTTATTTTTATGAGACCGACATCACTACCCCAGATACAGTCAGGTAGGGACATCCTAAGATGGCATTGTAGATCGATGGTAGGTCAACCACTAGAAATATGTGCATTCAGAATGCTGTGTTTGGGTATGTTCCTAAGGTGAAATCCAATTGGATGGCTCCCTCGATTGGCACTTGCTCATTATCCTGTCCATGTAGGGGTCCCTCGACTGATATCATCTTATTATTTTTTTATTCGAGTTTGAAATATGTATCAAGATATAACAAATTGTGAGTGGTTTTATTATCGATAAAGATTCGCTTCAATTGGTAGTCACCGTATTGTTCAAAATGAGTGCTAATACAACTATATGTCTGAATGGGGAGTTATTACATGTGCCATATCATCGTCACTAAAATTAATGATCTCATTCCTAATTCCTACCCTTAACTTCTTACTGCTAGAAACTTTTTTTGGGTGATCTAAGGTATGGTTCTTGAGTGGTCTCGTGGTCACCATACTAACTATCTTAACCGCGATCTAATTCCTTTGCTGCTACTATTCTAGCTCATCTTCTACTACTCTACCGGGGGCATACCCTGAGTCTTGCAAGAACTTGATGAGGTGCCTTTCGGGTTGAAGGCCTCGATCTTTCTATACAAAGTCAAAAAATCTTTTGTACTATGACTTGGAGATCAATGGTAGAGGTAGTACTTTGGTAGGTCTCCTCCCTCCAAGTTTTTGGACGGTTTGGGGTATTTTAGAAACTTTTTATCCCAAATCTGTCATGATCCAAAATTTAGCAAGTTTAATTAATTGTTCTTCATGAAATTAAACTTCTAAATAATTCAATAATAAACATTAAATCCCAAAATTCAAGTATGACAAACTAAAATACGAAATTTGACAATTCAAAACTAGTACATGACCTCATTGGATAACTATTCGGATAATATAAATATGACTAACTCCAAAATATCATAGGAAAAGTATCCAAATAGGACAACTCATCTACATAATGGGATAAAATCATAAGTTCTCTATACACGGATCAAAGGCCTACACTCGACCAAACCCAATACCTGAATACATCCCAATCAAACCCCGTACAAGAGAATCAAAACATGATAGGGTCCACCCACTCGTACAAATAAAAATACTCACCAGAAAAAGTGCGGTGCCACATCGAATCCTGTCCAACTCCTACAGTAGATCCAAACCTTCTACTATGAATGGGTAAAAATGGAAAATATGGCTCTATGGCTTAGCAAATATTGTCATATACATATATAAAATATTAGATATAAATTAGAGGAAAAGCTCATAAATAGTCAAATATTGAAGCAGATAACAAATCCACTTTGTCGAAATCAGAAATCGACTCATCAACCTTGAAATTAATCCAATGGCTAGAAACAAATATTTGATCCAATCGCACTAATCTGTCGAAATATATTTAGAACAAATCGCGCTTTGATACTCTGCCACATATACCGAAACCCATTGCACACCCACAACAAACACAAATATAAATCCGAATCTACACATCATAATGGCTACGTTTTAGGCCAACAGTTCTAGACCTTTTCATATTATCACACCTGATTATATTTTAGGTTTACAACTCTCGACCACCTTTTATTAATTATTACCTATAGTTTAGGCCTATAACTTTTGGTCATCTCATATCATTAAATCACAATTATATTTTACGCCTACAACTCTCAGTCATCTCATATCATTGAATTTTAACTATATTTTAGGCTTGTAACCCCTAACAATTTTATATCATTGGATGCCGACTATATTTTAGGCTTACAACTCTCGACCATCTTTTTATATCAGATATCAACCCACTCGAGGCAGTGGACCATCACAGTCCCACACAAATTGACCCGTCGGGTCTTGGACCACCATGGTCCCCTCACAAATTGTTCAATTGGGTCTCAGACCACCATTGTCTCGCACAAATCGACCCATCGAGTCTCGAACCATCACGGTCCCCACACAAAGATACTTTTATTCTCGCCCTTCATCACCTCTGCTCCACCACCTACCTCTCTGCCGGTCGATACCTCTTTCTATCCCTTGAGATTTTGGACCGGCATAACCCAAAACCGCTACTTCTTAGCCAACCTCTTGTACATTACTTCCAGATACTAGGAAAATCCTCAAAAATCATGAAATCAAACAAAACCTTTAAATCGACCGGTAAATTATACATGCATGTATATACTAAATAGATATAGTGTATAAAATAACATACTTGTAAATGAAATCTCCAAAACGTAAACAAATATCATTAGACACGAAATTAGACAAATGATATATTTACAGATATTTGTCTCGACCTTATACCAAATAGATTTGACAGATGAATGCTCTAATCTACCCGAATGGCACCTCCTCTCTCTTCTCTCCACAGTATATCTCTCTCCTCTTTCTCCCTACACCCGCACGACTGCCAAAGCCCAAACCGTGTGCCTTTTTATATCCCAGCTCATCGTCAAGTGCGGCCGTCTCACAAAAAGTGCCTCTAGCATGCCTAGAGTGAGTCTCGAGTGCAGCACGAAACCAATCCATTTTGGAAAACACACCCCTGTGCGTGTCGAACACTGAACACCGAACTAAAAACCTTGAAAAAATTCACAATATAATTTTTTTAAAATACATCCAATCAACCCAAATCACAATTTAATATAAAAAATAACCCAATTGGGGATCTGGAATAATAAATTCTCTCCTCCTTATAAAAATTTTACCCACAAAATTTACGTATCTCAATCCTCAAATAGATAGGGAGATTCTCTTGGACTTATCCTTGATCAAATAATCCCTACAAATCTTATCCGTTTTATCCCAAAAAATTAAAATATCTCTATTTATGATACTTTTAGAAATATCTGACCATTTACATCGAACCTCAAATCGGATTGTAAGTTTGATATTTTTCTTCAAACACTCAAATCAAATCTTGCGATCGGTGGTCATGTGCCCACACGTTTTCGCTACGCCACTATGATCGATCATCTACCTCAAATCATAATCAGAAGTCTTGAAATTGGAATACATTATAATCTCCTCATAGTAGTTAAATTCTCTTTCTGCCGCTACATCAATCCACCCAACATGTTGCTTGTACGACTCATCATAATTAGATGATCATCCTTTTAGTTCAACCCAAGCCTCCATAATTCAAATTTTTACCATATACTAGAGGCAGTACTTATCACGCCCAAATATTCAATCAATTATTCATTCAAAATGATCCAAAATACCTCTCATTATAACTTTCTCTAATACCATTTTATTACAATCCAAAATTTAGTAAGTCTAATTAATTATTATTTATGAAATTAAACTCCTAAATAAATTCAATAATGAACATTAAATCCCAAAATCTCAGTGTGACAAACCAAAACACGAAACTCAACGAATCAATACCAGCACAGGATATAATCAGATAACCGTTCGAACAATATAAATATAATTTATAATAAAATATCATAAGAAAAGTATCTAAATAGGACAATAACTCATCTACATAATGGGATAAAATCATAAGTTCTCTATACATGGATCAAAGACATACACTCAGCCTAACCCAATACCCAAATACATCCATATGAATAAGAATACTCACTCGAAAAAGTGCGGTGTTGCGTCAAATCTTGCAGCAAATCCACGACTTCTACTCTAAAGAGAAGAAAACTGAATACGTGAGTCTATAGCCCAACAAGATCATCATATACCTGTATATAACAATGCATATAAATCATAGGAAAAGCTCATAAATAAACAAATATCAAAGCAGACAACAAATCAAATTGTCAAAATCAAAAATCAACTCATCAACCCTAAAACCAAATCCAATGGCAAGAAATAAATATTTGATCCAATCACACTGATCCGTCAAAGCATATTCAAAACAATTCGCACTCTGATACTCTACCATATATACCAAAACCCATGGCACACACATAGCAGACACAAATCAAAACCCAAATCTACGCATTATAACGACTATGTTTTAGGCCACAACTCTAGGCCATCATATATAATGAGCATCCGACTACATTTTAGGCTTGTACCTCTCAATCACCTTTTAATCATTATCGGTTATAATTTAGACCTGTAACTCTTAGCCATCTCATATCATTGGATCCCGATTATATTTTAGGCTTACAGCTCTTGGCCATCTCATATCATTGGATTCCTTTTACATTTTAGGCCTACAACTCTCAATCATTTCTTTATATAAGATATCAGCCCATCCAGGGTCACGGGCCATCATGGTCCCACACAAATCAACCACCTGAGTCTTAGACCACCACAGTCTTGCACAAATCAACCCACCGGGTCTTGGACCACCACAATCTCACACAAATTGACCAATTGGGTCTCAGACTACCACTGTCCCACATAAATATACTCTCATTCTCTTTATTCATCACCTACACTCCGCCGCCTACCTCTTTGTTGGCCGAGACTTCCTTCTGCCCCATGAGATTTTAGATCGGCACAACCCAAAACCGCTACTTCTTGGCCAAGACCCTGCATAACGACTTCCAAATACTTAAAAAATCCTCCAAAATTATAAAACCTCTGAATCGTCTAGTTAATCATACATACATGCACATAATAAATAGATAGGGTGCATAATATAATATGCATGTAAAGGAAATCTCTAAAATGTAAAAAAACATCATCAGACACCAAATTAGAAAAAGGATATGGTTTACAAATACTTTCTAAACCCACACGCCTTTTTATAACCTGGCTTGCACTCAAGCAGTGCTCTAGTGTAACCCTCTCCCAAAAATGCAGCTCTATGCCACCTAGGGCGAGCCTTGAGCGCACCATGAAACCAATTCATTTTGAGAAACACACCTCTTGTGTGCCTCTAGCGTACCTTAAGCGTGCAATGCCAAACTAGAAACCTTCAAAAAATTTCACAATATAATTTCTTCAAAACACATCTAATTAACCCAAATCATAATTTAATATAAAAAATAATCCAATTGGGGACCTAGGGTATTACAAGATTTAGATGAGAATGTTGGTATGAGAGTCATTTAGGGAGGTTAGGTTCATGGGACTGAACTCCCTCCAAGCACTCGGCTCCATCCTAGGTTGCTTCGTGGGCTCTCAGGAGTTGAAATTGCCTCCATTCTTCTTCTTCCTATTTGTCGATCTATGGAAAAAGTAGTCTATGTGCTTTGATCACTTTACTTTATTAGCCTTCTTGATGGCTATGTAAGTGCGGGCAATAGTTTCAGCCCCCTGAAAGGTTTGAGGTTTTTGATGGACCAGGTGCTTGAATAAATCACTCAACTCTAAAGTCATTATAAATACATTCAGCTTCACTTCGTCAGTGAGCTTGAATATCTGTCGGGCCTCAGTGGTGAATTGGGGCAAGAAGCACCTTAGACTTTCATATGGCCTCTACTTTGACATGGATAAGGTGCCAAGGTTACTTCTTCTCTCTTTGGCTAGAGATAAATTGTGATAGGAAGTTACCGGCCAGCTCTTGAAATGTCTAAATCGAATTTTGTTACATGCAGTATAACAAATTTGGGTGTCTCCCTTCAATGTCAGAGGGAAGCACAGACACATGGTGACATAATTATAGCCCTAGAAGCTTAGCAAGGTACGGAAGTGATTTAAATGGTTTATTGAATCATAACTCCTATTGTATGGCTCTATGGTCGGCATCTTGAACTTGCAAGGGAGTGACCGCAACCAGATTTTCCTTATGAATGACGACCTTCACAGATCAGTGGAGTGTCTATCGGTGCTCCCTCTGAACGCATGCTACTCAATTTTCTTCACCCTCTCCTCCATCAGAGGGAAGGACACAATCCTCTTCACGTTGAGGAAGGTCCTCAACTCTTAGTGGTTTGGGGAGGGAAGCTAGTTTGGGTGGCTATTGGCCTTCGCTGGCTTGGTGCTGCATGTTGTTTCTTCTTGGGTTGGCGCCCTCCAAAAGTCACGGGAGCAGTGGGGATTCCACCACTCTGGGCTTTCATCTCACGTCCTGTGACTTAGTCGGCCCTCCAACTATAGCTGGGCCCTATCGCTCAAGGTCCCTTGGGCCATGAGATCGTCAAGCCACTAGCTGGGCCCTATCGCTCAAGGTCCCTTAGGCCATGAGATCGTCAAGCCACTGGGTCTTCTCAGCCGAGTGCCTCTTCATTCAATTTCTCCATTTTGAAGACAAAGTCTAGGGGATGAAGGAGAGAGCCTTAGCCGTTGTTTGTCCAGATGCATGCAGAAGGTCTGGAGTATTTTAGATATATCATTCATCCGCATTTCTACCCGTGGAGGGGTCATTGCCGTTGGAGAGTATGTCTCTGTTTAGAGTGATGGCTTGTACTATGGTGTTGATCATGTTTGCCTTGTGAGTATGGTGGTTAGACATATTAGTCATTCCCATAGATAGTGCCAATGATGCATCCTTAGAGCTAGATTACTACATAAATTAGGGAGCTGCTTCATCTCTCCTGGTGGGTCGACTTGAAGCGAGTCTAGTCTCTATTTCCAATAACATGGATCATACACATTATAATAAATAAATAAAAGGTCAGAGGATGGAAAAACTCACTCCTCTGTATATCATCCAATACTCAAGTCAGAAATCTTTTTATGAGGGAGAAAAAGATGGAGAATGTTAAGAAATGCATTGATTCACATAGGTGGTGGATTGAGTGTGGATTGGAGGGTTAGGCTCTGAGGGATACGTTCAAGGAGAGCGGCTTGAGGGAGAGAGAGTGTGTGTGCACTCACAGGTTGGCTGGCTTGAGAGAGAGAGAGCTCTTCGATACTTCAAGGGTGTTCAAGGATAAAACTCATTTAGTTGCCCTTTCCGCAAGGGTGAAAAGGTATTTATATAATTGGAGTTGAAGCGGCAATCCTTAGGACTCACGGCTGATGTAAACTGCCTTGGCAAATCCACTGTGCTATCTTAATGATTGTGCGATGGGCGCATATGGTAATCGTCATATGTCTGAGGATATTCTTTCCTTTTTAGGATGATCCTGGAGGGCGCTTATATGGTGATTACCTTTCGAAGAAATTTGTTGAACCGTAATTGTCACCCTAGGACGATGCACGATCATGGGTAATATTTTAGGAATATTTGCTAAGTTATTAAAATAGTTGTTGTGGCCGTATTGTGCCAAGCCCTCTTAACTGGCCTATGTCGTGCTGCCAAGTTTGTTAGTGTCCACGCAGGAGGGGAAATTGTGGATGTGTCTCTGTGAGCAACCCTAATGACCTGCTTCATGCTAAATAGTTCCAGGTCAACCCACCTGGGCCAACCGTATCACTGTTCGGGCTCCTGAGCTTTGGCCTTGAGAAAGTATATGCTAGGCCACTGCAATTCTTATGAGCTTGACTCTAAGCCTGTACATACTCTATCGGACCCATCAACTCTCATTATTTATAGGACAATATTTACTATTTAGACCTACAAGCAGGCCATTTAAAAACATACCTTATAAATAGAATCAAATAGTACTTTTTTTTATTACTTGTACGATTAGGTGTAATTTTTAAACATGTTTGATATATTAAAATGAATAAATATATAATTTTTTTAATTTCTTGTAATGGTTATTCATAAAATCCAAACGATTAACAAATCACAAATTTTTTCTTTCTATAAAAATGTATAAATCTAAAACATTTTACCTTATAGAAAAATGTAAATATAAAAATTTTTATCTTATAAAAAAGTATAAATTGGTATCAAAATAAAATATAATCCAGCCTAAGTATTTAAATGAACAATCACATGTAAGCTTAAATGCACAAATTTTATAACTTTTTCACACAGATATTTTCATTTATAATTATATTATCATAAAATTTTTACTAATTTTGTAAAAAATTAATAAATTCTTTAAACTTTAGGTAAAACCTAGGAAAATTTTAAAATAATCCATAAAAATTACATAAATACATAAATAACTAAAATAACGGGGTAAATAGCGACATATATTTATAATAAAAATAAAAAATAGAAATAAAAATCAAAAAATTTTAAAATACATCAAATATTTATCTTTTACATATCTAACAGATTTAATAGAATATAGGACTAAAATCTTCTTCTTCTTCTCTCTTTCTTCTCTTCTTCTTTTTTTCCTCTTTTCTGTCTATCATACCCCCAACTCAAGAGTAGGTAATAATAAATAATTAAATAAATATGCATAAATTTCTCTCTCTCTCTTATTTTACAAATGAGACAAAACCCAAATAACACAAATCATCTTGTTGGACCTAAACAAAAGCCAAAACCAAATCAATATAATAGTCATAACACACGATAGTGGACATAAGACCAATCGAATTATCTTGTCCAGTATCTAAAGAAATTAATTTAATGGCATTCTCATACCAAACTTATCCATAAAGAAAAAATATCTACTAAGCATCTATCAATAATGATATAAAATCTGTATAATTATCTATACTAATAAAAAAATCTCTCAACAATACATACCGCAACTAAGTCGACTTAACAAAATCTCAACATATTTTACAAAAGAATCTAATACATATCCAAAAAATAGAAGAACAATAAAAACCTTCCAACTCTTCCGTCCCGAGTTCAGTAAGTAAATCAAATGGCCCTTGGATTCGAAATGATTAAAAAATAAGACAAATTATAAGTTTAAAAATTAACAAATATATTACATATATATATATATATATATCAACAAAACATGCCCAGTAAAACAAAACTAAGAGACCAAATATAGTGAAATACATTAAAAATCTAATATGTTAAATATTTAAATATATCAAATATTCAAATTTTATTTCATACCTAATCGATATATAAATATCAAATAATTAAAATGTAAAAAATAATCCAATTATCTAAATTCCAAATTGCCAATTAACAATGAATCAAAATATTCAAAAGTCTAAAAATTTAATCAAAATATTTCAAAAACTCAATTATATAAACTGGGATAAATCAGAATATCGTATTTAAAACTTATAAATATCTGAAGGCAAAACATTTCATGGTATTCAATAATAAGTACGCAAAAATTCTAAAAATGCAAAACATGCTTGTCTAATTTTATTGGAGGTTTAAAAGTTTTGAAATATTAGATTCATATATATAAATATTTGTGAAAAAAATTCATGAAAACTTGTGCATTTCACCTTACATGTTAATAGTCCATAAATGTATTTGAAAGTACTCTATTTTGATATTTGATATGAGTTTATATTTTATACATGGTAAAATGTTTTGCATTTATATTTTCTAACAAAGGACAAAAAAATTAGATATTCATTATGGAATCCTTCGTCAATTATTTTTATTGACACTCATTATAAATAATTAATAAAATTCTATATTTAGACATCTTAATATATTAGGTACACTTAAAACTATACTTATTATCTACATAATGTTTGACCTCGTTTATTAAAAATATTTAGAAATAACTTATTTATGAGTCTAAATAATATTTTTTGGCCTAATATTATTGAGTGTATGTTAACAACTTCTCAAAACTAGCCTTTTGATCATTAATTCTCAAACTTGATATGATATAGATTTTCAAAAATTTAACATATATTGTATTTCGCATTTAAAAATGATTAGCCTTTTAAAATTTACAGGTTTTGACATGATATTGAATATTTTAGATATTCGAAATCATATGAATTGGATGTGGGATGATTTCATACAATTTGTATTATTTAATATTCGTATATGTATTATAAAGTTTATATACAAAATCATAATTTTGGACTATGGAACGCTTGGCACATTGAATTTCATTGATATTTATGGTTTTCACTCATTTTATCTATTTATGTGCGTGATATATATATATATACTTATTAATTTTTAATCTCATAATTTAGTAAGTTTTTTAACCCTTTCAAATCATAGAGTATTAAAAACTTACTAGATTTGTATGAGAATGCCATGAACCCAAACCAAAACAAGCCAAAATATTTATAATGTACAAAAATTAAAGTTCTAAAATAATATAATAAATCCTAACCGGAGCATGACTATAAATTATCCAGACAATAAAGCAAATGACCTGTTACACAAATTCGTAAGGGAGAGACAACCAATTACAAAATAATCCAATATACATAACCCAACGTCTCCCAAACAAACCAAAGGCCTACAACCAACTAATCTCAAATATCTAAAATATATGCCACATTACATATCCGAACAAAATACTAATACTCACCAAAATAGATGAACGATGATCAAATCACATTTAATCTCCTGCAATGTATCCAAGTACACTAATCTAAAAAGAAAATAAGCAAAAATATGAATCTAAAGTTTAGCAAGTATCTATATCATATTATAAACATTAATGTCCGAAATTGGGGGAGGTTCTATAAACACATTCAAATTGTGTAAAAGATATAAATAAAAATATATAATATCGAAAGTTTGAAAGTAATATCGTACTCAAATCATAGTCTATATCAAAATATAATTTCATCGGGACATATATTGAACGAAATTGATCTAGCACGAAACCATGTAATCCAAATCATATCATAATTCATATGGAATATATATTGAATGAAATAAAGTCTGGATCCAAATCACATACGAACGAAATAGAGTCCGAAAAAAAAATCATATAAAACGAAACATATCCTAGAAAAAATCACATAATTATATCTAAGAGATTGAGAAAATCCTATCTATGGATAAATTTGTGAATATCAAATGAAATCCAAATGCAAATTCATGTAGAAATACAAAGTATATACGAAATCAAAAAATCAACGACTAAGAAACCAATTTAGGGAAGGGTGACATATACTCCTAATAACCTTAAGTCAGATCATCCACTATGTACGCCCTCCCATAGAAAAGGAATTGCTCACTAAATTTTGCCACTCACGATATTAGATGCAATTCTCTCAAGTTTAGTACATATATTATGATATTTTGAATATATTATTTTACATTCAATTCGCTTACAACGGCTCTCATTAAAATACAAATTGGGAGAGTCACTTATAAATAGAGCCTTTTTCTACCAGCAAAAATAGAAGTCATAGAACTTTTCCCGTCGAGAACAGAGCTCTCCTCATTGAAAGAGGGTTAGATATTAGATCAGATCACAGAGGTAGAGATTTCAAGCCCCAAGTAGGAATACATGTGTACCAATACATGGCTCATGTAGATTTTTATAACTTTTTTCACACAAATATATTGATATATGAATATACAGTCTCAAATATTTAGCTATTTCTTCATAAAATAACAAAACTCTCAAATATTCTCAAATCTCAAAAAAAAAACTCCAAATGATTACTAAAAATAATATGCATCTACAAAAAAATAAATAACATGTATGAATATTAAACCTCCAAAATATAAGGAAACTTTATCAGATATGAAAATAGGCCAAAGATAGGACATAAAAATATTTACCTCAATCTCTTACTAAGTAAATTTGACAAAATGATACTCTAATTTACCATTTCTTTTCCTTCTCTCTCCTCTTTCTCCTCCTTTCTCTCTATCATCTCTTCCTTCTCCCACGCAAAATGACAAACAATTCCACAACCCCAACTTATAAAGGCCATTGGCGCTTGAGCGCTGTCTTTGGCGGCCCTCTATCGCTAGCCCTCGATAATTAGTGCTTAGGTGTTATTCTGCTACTTCGATATCTTTCAAAGTCCACAACATACAATTATTTCTACTACATCAAACAAGCTAAAATAACATATATTACCAAAATAAATCAAATGGAAGTTTGGTATTACAACTCTTCCCACCTACTAAAAATTTTATCCTCGAAATCTACATATTTCAAAACTCAAACAAGTAGGGGTATTTCTCGTGGACTTCCTCCTCGCATTCTCATGTCACTTCCTTGACTGAATTGTTCCTTTATAGAATTTCAACCAGTGAAATTGTCTTATTCCTCAGCATTTGATCATTTCTATCCAAAATCTGAACCAAAACCTCAATATAAGACAAATTCATGTTAATTTGCAACGGTTCGAACTTGATCACATGCGACGGATCATATACATCTTCAACATAGAAACATGAAACACATCATGACAATCTGCTAAACGTGGAGGTAAAGTCAATCTCTAGGCCACCTCTCCAACTCACTATAAAATCTCAACTGGTCCAATGAACCTCGATTTTAATTTACTTTTCATCCAAAAATTTGAAATTTCTTTCTTTGGAAATACTTTTAGAAACACATGATCACCCATATCAAACCTCAAGTCAGATCTCCTTCTGTTAGTATGGCTCTTTCGGCGACTTTGAGTCATAACTAGTCGATCTCTATTAATTTTAATCTTTTACAAAGTATCCTAGATAATAACAGGGGCCAAACGTCTACGATCACCAATTTCTTTTCAATCAATAGGAAACCTACATCTCCATGCATATAATGTCTCAAAAGGGGTCATCCCAATACTCGACTAATAACTGCTATTGTACACAAACTCGGCAAGCAGCAAATAACTATTATAATTTCTTTTTATCTCCAAAACTGATACTTTTAACATATCCTCTAAAATCTAGATGGTTCTCTTTGATTGGCCATCTGTCTGCGAATAAAATGTTGTACTAAACTTTAACTTAGTACCCAACTCATTATGAAAATTTTTCTAAAATTTTGATACAAATCTCAAATTATGATCGAAGACTATTGAAGGTGGAATGCCATGCAGCTTTACAATCTCATTAATGTACATACGAGCCAACTTGTCCCATGAATACGTCATCCTATATTGCAAAAAATGAGCCACCTTCGTCAATCTATCCATAATCACCCAAATTGTATCAAAATT
>JAOVVI020000129.1:0-42725 GCA_028571085.2 Nepenthes alata
TTAGGACATGATTAGTTATTAAAGAACAAAGTAGTGAGGGTGTAGGCCTATGCTTGCAGCTCAAAACTTATAATATATTATTATGTGAATTCAAATTGTTATAATACCTATTGATAGGTCCAGTAATACCATGGGTAGACCCAATCCCAGGTCCAATCATCTATGCGGCAAAGGGCCCAATAGACAACGGATGAAACCTTAGGAAAGAGACTGATCTGATCTAATCCAGACACCACTACAGTAATTAAGATAAGGCCCAAAGAATAATGGGCCATGGGGACAAATCTCAGTGGCTCAATCAGTAATACAGCCAAATAGACTAATCTAGAAGGCTTTCGTCCAGGTAGCCAATAAGCGATCAGGGCATGTGCCTGCGACGGTCAAAGCATACACATGCTGGCACCGCCTGAAGCCATTTAATGACTGGGTCAAAGGGACCACTAACAGCCTCCTCACCCTAGCAAAGCATGCTTGACAACAGTAATTCCCGTCAATGCCTCAGCAGTCAGTGAACCTGAAGGCGACACCTGTCGTGAACCTTGGCACCAAATATTTTCCCACAAAGCATTACAAATACTTCTCGCCACTAGGAGGCGAGGGGGATCCCTGGGGGTCCTTTTCATGCATCATCTAAGAGCCCTACTCAAACCTCTAAACCCTCTTTGGAACAAAAAGACCTCCGATAACCTGGAGTGCAAAAGAGAGAACCAAGCTATCTCTCTCTCCATCCTCATTTTTTAGTGAGCCACTTATCGAGTGCATACTTAATAAGCCATTTACTAAGTGCATTCTCAGTAAACCACTTCCCAAGTTCACCCCTATTGAGCCATTCCATGAGTGCGCCCTTAGTGAACCACTCACTAAGTACAATCTTAGTGAGCCACCAACCGCGTGCAACCAAACAGAACCCAATCCTCTATCTCACTATGCCGCCCCCATTGGGTGCATTATAAGAGCCCAATCCTCCTCTCATATCCCGCACATATATGCAATTTTATATTCTTTCACATTCTTCTTATATTTTTTTATTTTTAAGGATCAATTGAGGAGTGAGTCCCACTAATCTTCTGACCTCTTGTATTTTATGGTGCGAAGGTTTCAGATTAATAGAGGTGGAGATTAGACCCGTTCCAATTCAACCCGTAATAAAAAATCGAGTGGCTTCCTAATTTGTACCGCAATCCAGATATCAGGGATGCATTATTAGCGACGTCTATGAAAAATAACTAAAAGTCTTACCACCACTCACCAACTAAATGAGTATGGCCAACGCTAATACTCCAACGTACACCTCAACTAGAAATGACACCTCCCTTGGCAACGATCCTCAGGGCTAGCAAGGGAGGCATAAAGCTTGCACTCGGTGTGCCTGCTGTTGGGGCTTCTCTTGTCCCCACGAAACATTTGCATCCAAAGGAGGGAATCGAAGGAAAGTGTGGCCGGCCGGATCCTACGTCACCAGCCTATCCACCTTAGATTCAAGGAGGATCCGAGAGGAGTAGCCCGCTTGCATAAGAAGGTTCAGTTCACTTCCAAAGTATTAGACCAGATACCAAGGCAAGATCTGTGTCACCACTGCAACGACCAGCGACCCTGAAGCCACAGAGAAGATTTTGGTAACGTTCAATGGCTGCAGGTAGATGGTCGTATGGATCCGCACCCCTCATCGAATCATCTGAAGGCGAGGACACCCCTAAACATCTTGAAAGTCGCGTCCTCCCCCAGGTGGAGGAGGAACTAGAGGTGGTACGACTGTGCGAATTCGATGGAGATGTCGATAGAGATTCCATGAACCTCAGAAGTTTGCTATTCGCAAAAGAGAATCAGTCTGAATACCGCCCACAAAGCCATATAGCAGGAAATCCAACCTGATCAGCCACCTGAACCATTTTCAAGCCCTGATAGGCTCTTGGGGCCTGAACGATACTGCAATGTGCCGAGCTTTCCCATGACGCTCCGAGGAGATGCTTGGGTTTGGTTCTATCACCTCCGGTTAGCCTCCATTTGGATGTTCCAGGAGCTTAGTGATGATTTTATGTCGTGTTTCACCGCCAACCCGAAGAAGAGGAAGGCGAACTATGTCAAAACTCAGTATCTCAACTGGCGACTAAAGAAGGCACTAAGAACCCGCAAGGGGACTAGAATCAAAGGACGAAATCCCCCGAATGACTCCCGGATCAACATCCTAGAGAAGATCCGAGAAGAGGGGCTTTTAAAGTGGCTAAAACCCGCCATGAACCCAAAGGCGGGAGACCCGTCGAAGTATTGCAACTATCACTGGTCTCTAGGCCACGACATCGAAGATTGCCGAACCCTGTGAAAAGAAATTGAGAGATTGGTCGAGAAGGGGCACCTTGCTGATATCTTGCAGGGCCCGGGGCAGGCTACCAGCGCTGTAGGTGAAGGAGGGGTGAGAGAACCACGAGAATCCTTGACTCAGGAAGTCTCCCCCACACCACGTGCTCGCCCCAGTGAGGAAAAAACGGCCTAGCCCCAAAATAAAAGCCTCCATCCACTCGGCGGCCCTTGACAATTGAGATGTCAAAGGGAAGCCTGGGATGTGACTAGGATATGCAACGGACGATCGACAACAGGCCTGGAAAAGTTGCGACTAAGAGTGTCGTTTGGACAATTTGAGTTGGCAGACCTAGTCCCATGGAGAGGAAAGACAACCAGCAAGACCACCGTCGAGCACAGGCCACCCCCTTGACACAAGATGGGTCATCCCTCATAACGGCAATCCTTCGACTTGATGCATAAGAGATACACTCCTGAGGCAATGACTGGTCCTAAAGGCGCCAAGCACCACCTACCTCGGAGGGCACCACTCGCCAAGCTAGGTACACTCAACATACATCATTGGGCATGCTTGTAATGTATGAAATAATTATTAATAAAATAATTATTAAATTTATCATACATCCGTTTGCATGAATGCTTGTATAAAATCAAATGACCTAGGTTGCCCCTAAGTTGGGTGAGCCGCGGCTCGCTCGTAAAACTAACTTATAAGCTGTCAAAGAAACCCGACTCTGGTAACCAAACGGTCCAACATCAATCAAAATTTCACAACCCAAAGGGCTCATAGACTAGGCGTCAGACCCCCATCAGGCGGCCATTAAAACCGTAGGGGGCTTCTTTAAGCATGAGTGTGCGACTCCCGACAAGACGAGCACCATCAACAACCATGGTCAACGGGTTAGGCTTAGATGCCTGCTGGTAATGGCATCCTCCGAACAGGATAGAGCACCAAAGTGGTAGCATGCAGGCAACGACCTATGACTCTGCCAGAGTTCAGTGAGAGAGTGGCCTAAAAACCCTGTCACCCTAAGCGAGGCTCACCTATTACCGTACCATGAAATTTTCTAGAAAGAACGAGTATAAGAGGGCCAAGGTGCCCAGAAAAAAAAGGAGGCAAAAATCACCCTCAAAGCCAATAGTGCCATCGAAGATGATTACTTCGGCCTGTCTTACCCATTGTAAACCAAATACATGCGAGGCAGGCTAACCGCACGAGAAAGATGCAGAAGCAACCTACTGATCGGGAGGAAGGTCATCCTCTGATCTGGGGTTCCTCTCGGGGTGAGACGACGGTCGGACAACCATCCTGATGAACTCTATGGTGCCAACTCCCGTCGGCACTAATACCTGTCAGATGGAAAACAGTAGCTGAAAAGTCTAGCATTATCAATCGGATCGCCTGCTAAAGGTGGCAGATCCCTACCCAACGCCGAGATCCTAGTTCCAAGGGGCATTGAAGCTGACACCCATGCGGCTTCCATGGCTTCGATGATTCCCCCATCTCCGAGGCCAGCGACACCAGGGTCCCAGAGGAAGACCCTATGGCGGCCCTAGTGACATCTTCAAACTCTTTGGACACCTGGGTCCTGGCAGCTTGCATGGTCCGAACAATGGCAATTGAGCGAAAAAAGGATAATGTCAAAGCCAATAGCATGCGTCATGCGACAACAGTCAAAAGCAAAAATTGGGAAAGAAAGCTCAGCATATGAGGAAAATACGACCACAATGATCAACATCATTATATTATTTTATTAAAGGTTACATCACATGGAGTCCAGCGTACTTAGAACAAAACAAGGAAACTATATCCTCCTACAGGCTGCCCGAAGCAATCACCCCCCGACGAGTGCGGTCTGTCCTCTGGAAAAATGATGAGGTCTTTCCAGCTTCTGGCTCCGGCATTCCTCACATCAAGGTAGCTTGCAGGGAAGTCTGGAGCAGCCAGAGAAACTATATTCTTGCCAAGGAAAAAGCCCTCATGAAATCGCCCCCTCAGAAATGATGCCACATCCTCCGAACAGAGTCTGAATATCATCCCCCTCCACTGGTCAACATTCACGTTTATCATATTGAGGAGTCGTTACTGACTCGCCCAAGACTCGTCCTCAAGTGAAGCAATTTGGGCCAGGCCCTAGGCATAGACATTCAAGAGCCCTTTTACTCTAGCCTCAGACCCGGACAGAGCTTGGTTGAGGAAGTCGGCTCACTCTTGACTTTGAAGTGCCTCATCAATGGTAGCATTAACTCTGTTCCATCTCCTCTCTGTCAAAGCAGTCATGTAGGAGGCGGGCAACCACTTACCCCAGAAAGTGGACGTCCTCCTCCAACCTATGGAGCATCCCCCGTGACAATCAAGAGAGAGGAAAGGAACAATCAGGCGAAAGAGCCACCCAAAAGCACAACTGCATAGGGTAAGAGTTTATAAAACCTTACCTCACACTAAGGGGACGAGAAGATCTGATAGACTCAAGGTTAGGAGGTCCCCCCATAACCTCCTGGTGCTCTCGAGCATGGGCATCTAGACGGTGCTCAGCGCCACCAACAACGGTGCTCTCTGAGATGGCAGCTCCTATCTCTTCCAACGTCCATTAATCGTTGCTACTCCTATTGGTCGAAGGCACAAAGGTAGAATGGGGCAGCACCATTGACGAGGAAGCAATAAGGATTGGAATGCCGGCAGCATCTGATGAGCCATCTATGAATGTGCCAAGAAAAATGGCAAAGCACAGCCCAAAAAGCGCTCACAGAGAAAGAAGTGAAAGCACGCACAGGATAGAGGGGATGATGAAGAAGGAAATAAGCAAAGTGCTTATATAGCCAACCCTGACAAAGATGAAGGGCCTTGTTGCCATAATGGCAGCGATATGTGTCCTCAGCCTAGCGCACTACAACACGTCCTTTCACATGCGTAATGATAAGCCATTATGACGGACGTCGCATTGCCTTTGCAATTAAAGTGCTTAGACACTTTGATTGATGCGATGGTTACGCGATGCAATGACAAATCCCAAATGCACCAATTTCAGCTCACCAACTAGCAGAAGACCTAGATGAGTTCGAAGTTGGGGTAGCCAGCCTGCGATAGTTCTCAAAAGCATCACCACGGGAGTACCGTGTGACGATGGCACTTGGCGTGGATGACCCTGAACCCGGGTCTGCTGGCACCTCCCCGTTGGGTTTAGGGGCCAAAGGCTGACCCAAGATCGAGACATCTGAGGCCCCCTCTCATCATGATGATAGAAGTCTGGACCGTAGAGGATGGAAGAATAAAGTATTCCCGTCAACTACAACGTACAAGGATACTTGAGCTACCCCGAAAGGGTGGCTTTGACATTCCCGGAAGCAAAAGGCCAGCATGAAGTCCCTCAGTCTCTGAGAAGATTGCTCAATAGTAGGGACCAATTGGGAGTGCTGCAATCTGGCTAAAATCTAGTTTTTAGTTTTCTCTCAATCTCGAACACAAGTTTGATAGGTTAACAAGCCACTGTCAACCCTCTCAGGGCACGTCCATGAGCGATAAGATCCTATCGAGAGCCTTAGAGAGTTTTTGGGTTCCTGTCTTGCTATGGGACAGCCTTTAGTCAATAAAGCTAGCTCGTTGCTAGCCCTAAAGTCCCTCAAACACAGCGACGTCATCCCTACGCTCCATCACCCCAGAGATAGCACTCTCCCGAATGATGAGAGCAACTTCATACTCTAAGCAAGCAGGGAGCCCCTGAGTGCACCACTCCCCCGAAGTAATTGGGCAACGGTACCCGACTTGGTAGCCTTGAGGCTGACCTCACAAGTTGTCCCCTATCCAGGTGTCACGGTAGATTGCCGCGCATCGGATCCACATAAGGCTTGACCATAGGGACGATGGACGACAAGTAAATGGCAACCACATGCAAGCATTTCAACCATGTAAAAGTCACGCAACAAAGTCATAAGACAGAATACAAGGGAAAGAGCAAAGTTTCAAAGTTTCATCCATTAATTTCCTTTACAAAGTACAAAACTTATATCAACAGACGTATATGGTGAAAAAGGAAAAAGGAACGTGTAGGACAACTACCCAACGACGCTGGCATGAAAATCGATTTTGGGAAGGCTGACTTTGGAAAGATAACGGCAACTGCAACGCCTAACAGCTATTCGCTATTTATCAAGCACCTAAACCAAGGACCGAGCACCGCAGAAGAAGAGCGGGAAGCCGTTCCTGGACAAGGGGAGGGGCGAGAAGCCGCCACCCTTGCAAGGAAAGCCTCCCACCAGGAGATCCTCCGCCAAAGTCGATCGTAGCCTCTGAGAGTAAAGTTTGATCCATAGCAGCGACAACAATCTGACCACGGCGGAACTTCGAAAGCACTCCCTTCAACAAGCTCCGAAAGTGACCCTCTGTTAGAAGGAATGAAGAACCAATCACTGCCCCTCAAGCCGAGGTGGTGGAGTAGAGCGCTTGTGCCTCAAAGTTCTTCCAAAGCCTCACTGTCATACGCTAGCATGGAGGAGTAACACGACAGTGGCCCAAAATCCTAACCACTCTCATCACAGTAGGGGAATGACCCTAGAAGGCACATAACGGCAAGCTCCAATTGCATCTTCAAGCCTTCCAAGAGTTCCACCAATCTCGAACAACAACAACAACAAGGACTCCAGGCAAGCTTTGAGCACAGCTTTCAGCCCCAGAGGACTTTCACCAATCATCCAGCATGGTAGCCTAGGACCCTCTCCTTACTCGATCACTTGCATTACTTGGATAATGGAATGATGATCAATGGCGTGGAGTACGGAGGGTCCCCCCGTTTATAGCAGAGTAAAGGTTGACGAAGCCATTATTATAAATGGTCACGTCCACAACACCGTTAGCAAAAGATCAGCGCTAGGATTTGTGGTGACCTTAGAATCTTTCCTAGCAAAACTTAGCTCAAATGATGCCCTGCATAAAAAGTAGCGAGAGGCATTAATGGGGAATGCCTCGAAGAGAAGTGTCTTGGAAAGGAGCATGCAAGCTGGCCCGCGTAGAAACATCCCGTCACTGTAAGTATCGAAAATCGACGAAGCACAGTTACCTGGCATGGGGGGCTAATGATAGGTCCAGTAATGGCATAGGCCAACCTAATCTCAAGCTCAACCATCTATATGGCGAAGGGCCTAGTAGGCCATGTGACCTAGTGATGGGTCAAAGCACGCGTATGCTAGTGCCCTTGAAGCCGTCTGACGATTGGGTTAGGGAGACTACTCACGGCCTCCTCACCATAGCAAAGGGATGCCTGACAATGACAGCTCCCGTTAACACCCCAAACGGCCAGCGAACCCGAAGGCGACACCTGTCGCGAATCTTGAAGCCAAATCTTTCGCCACAAAGTATCACAAATACTGATCGTTACCAAGAGGCGAGAGAGATCCTTGGGGGGTCTTTTCGCGCATCATTTGAGAGCCCTACTCAAGCCTCCAAACCCTCTTCGGAACAAAAAGACCTCCAATTTCCTAGAGCGCAATAGGGTGAAGTAAGCTCTCTCTCTCTCCATCAAGTGCATCTTTAGTGAGCCACTCATTAAGTGTATCTTTAGTGAGCTACTAATCAAGTACACCTCTATTGAGTCACCCACGAGTGCGCCATTAGTGAGCCACTTACTGAGTGCAATCTTACTGAGCCACTAACCATGTGCAACCAAATGGAGCCCAATCCTCCATCTCACTAAGCCACCCCTTACCGAGCGCATAACCGGTTCGCCTAATCTTTCTCTCATATCCCAACATATATGTAACTTTATATTCTTTCACATCCTCTTTATATATTTCTATTTCTTTTGAAAGATTTTTAATTTGAATGTCGGAGAATAAATTAAGAAATAAGTTCTACCAATCCTCTGACCTCTTATTTGTAGTATGTGGTGCATATGTTCTAGTTTAATAGGGATGGATATTAGACACGCTCCAATTCGACCCACAATGAATGAACGAGTGACTTTCTAATCTGTGTCATAATCCGGACACCAATGACGTATCATTTGTGCATCATCAAAATGGGATAATATATTTCTATAATAACAAATATTTTTCTAAAAATGTTTAAGAAGTATAAATTTACGTGGGTGCAGGCCCATACCTGTAATCTAAAATAAGTAACATGTTATTTTGTGGATTTAAATCACTATAATACCTATGTATCTTTAAAACGTGGTAAGCCGGGTCAATTGATAGTAATTTTTATATTTTTAAAACTTATTATTTACAAAAAACATTAAATGAAAAGAGAAAAATGACATTTATATGAAAATATGGCCTACAACTAAAAAAAACTAACATTTATATATAAAAAAGGTTCCATATATAACAAAATAGAAAAGTATTTTTACAAAAAAATAAAATAAAATTTGCCAGATTGATTATTTTATTGTATAACAAGTGAAAAACAGTTAACCCTACTAATTTTTTCAAATAAATAGCTGATTATATTCAATATACAAATTAATTTAATTAAAATTTTTGTTGACTAACTGAATTTTTTATTAACCATATTAAAATTTACTTCGTTTTTATCAAATTAGTTAATTTCACTAATTTTTAATAAAAATAATAATAAAACCTAGCTATGTCTTAGAATTTTAATGTGGAATTTAATTTTAATTTTATTTATTTTAAAAATTATATATTTTAAAAAATTGTAAAATCGATTGATAGAAACCAGATAATGGTTATACGAGCCTGGGATTCCCACTTCGTGACGTCTCTGCTTGGGATTTGGTGGGCGTCTACTGGTTTGGAGCGTCTTGCCGGTTTGCAGATGTGGCGGTTTTGAGAGTTGGTTGTTGCTGTCATCCTGCCAGCCAATTTTTGGAGAACCTTCTCCTGTGTGGTTTAAAAAAAAAAATTTATGATCTGATTCATGGTGACTCGGGCTTCCTCAAGCTTTTTTGTCCATGTCCATTGTGGGCTTTACCTTCGGAGTTTGAATATTAGTTATGTATTTTTTTTAACAATAAAATTTAATTACTTATAAAAAAAAGATTCATACTTTGTGAAGTAGGAACTTCATACCTTTATCCTTTTTTGACTATTTTTTTAATATAAATTTTATATAAAAAAAGTTAAAAAAATTATAGAGTAGCAGTTTCACGATGGAAGATCCCTAAGAGCGTAGTATAAAAATCAGTGTACTAAAATATAATATACCTGATGCGTCATTGGATCCGAATTTTAAACAAAATCGGGCTGATTTGCTTACTTGTGATTCCAGCTCCGCTCACCGAGTTAGGATTCTGCACACCACTAAAGCGAACATGAGGTCAGTGTGTCGGCAGAAAGTTATCTCACTGAAAACACTCTGATGCTCAAGTCAGTAAACATCATTCGAAATATCAGAAAGTTATTGAAATTGAGAATGGAAAGACAGAACGAGAGAGAATATTTTTGGACCTTCAGATGAAAGAGAGGCAAAGCCATCCTATTGAATCTGGAGGATGGTGAGGCAGTAAACGGCTGTTAGAAGTGTGTTGTATGCTTTAGATTTTTTTTGAGTTTCAGTAGAGAATAGAAGAACGTTTTTCTGTGAGTGTTCAAGCTTTTCTGTCTCTCCCAGTTTGCGTGTGTAAAAGTTCACGTAGATGTTTGCGTACCAGAAAACGTGCCTTGAATGAGAATTCAAAGACTTATTTAGAGTTGACAAAGTGATCTCCCTCCTTTCGAAGGAGGGCTCCCTTGCGTGATTCATGGCTGGCCTACCTTTTAGAGCTGATGTTAGTTGCCAAATGGATTGAGATAGTTTCCTTATATGGTGGTCAGTAGCTTTCAAAATAATTCACTTTTCTTACGTGGATATTATAGTTGGAGAGCCCCAGTTGGCAGGAAATTGAAAAAATATGGCGCCTTCATGGTTGGAAAGGCGCTGATTTTGTCAATGCCCATTTTGAAAACTAACTGGGATCGTGGAAGTTGTTGGGAGAGCCGTTGCTGGTCGCCTGATGGATCATAGGCTCAAATGGACCAAGCCCGTTACGATAGGAAAACCTCTTTTGAGCCCAACGTGTAGTACGCAGACGGTCAACGTTAGAGTTGACCGTCTGTGTGCACGTTGGCCATCCTGAGCCTTTCAGCATTTAGGTCTATTATCCAACTAGGTAATTAACGAGTTGACCGTATGTTTTGGGCCTCCGTTAACTTTGAAGTCAGTCCATTTTTGATATACCATCAATACATATTTTAAAAAAAAATATTAAAAAATTTCGACTATCATATAATAAAAATAAACATTTATGTCTATTAACATTTTTTTATTAAAACTTGGCCGTTCCCAGAACGGAAGCGAACCCCCAAACTCCGGTCAAGCAGACGGACCGGACCGGACCGGACGAGGGGTTTTAAAGAGAATTCCACCCATTCTTCCTACTTCCCTCGTCTCTCGTACATCAATGGTGTGTTGTCTCCTCTGTCCTCAAGATTGATTCGTTTCGCTTCAAATTAAGCAATACTTGTAACACTGCAGATTTATGGTTAAGAATTTCAAACATCAACATGTCTCAATTATACAGCTTCATATGCTTGCATTTTGCTTTCTTCTTTCAATGATTTTTAGTTCCTGCGGAGAATCATCAACGTGCTTGATGGTGTACAAACAGGGAGGAGCTCCGGCGGTATTTCAGTCCCCGAAATGCCCTAGCTGGAAGCTACCGACTTACAGTTCTCAGATTCGAACCTCAAAGTGCCAATCCGCCATTCTCCAGGGCCGTCGAAGGTCTCAGGAGGATCGCATCTTATGTGCCCTCGATGTTCTCATTCCTTTCCCTGGTTCGTATTTATGTCCGTTTTTTCTCTCTCATCTTGTTTTTCGTGGTCAATTTCTATGTTTAAGCTTTAGTCAGGGTTCGTTTTAACGGAAATTAATCACACAATCGAAGTTTTCTTTTTCTGTGAAATGATGTAAGTTGCTTAGAAAAAAAATTTTGAAGCATTGAAAGACTATCAAAAGTGATGCCTATCTTGACCGTGGGTTTGGCCCCAAAAAATTGTCTGAATTTTCAACTCTTTAATTCACATTACAACCACAAACAAAAAATTCGAAGGAGATGTGACTCACTGTCTGGAATATATCTCAGTTAGTAAACAAAAAATTCGAAGGAGATGTGACTCAGAATATATCTAAGTTTGTATTCTTGGCTCAACAATTTTGATTTGTGAAAGGATAAAGGAACAGAGAATGAGTGTGAGATTTTAAATGGTGATGAGTTATAGAGAGTGAAGTGGAGGAGTTTGGCCCTAGAATTTTGATTCCTCTTTTTTCTTTTCCTTCCCCCTTTTTTTCCTCTCTCCTGTTTTCATGAAGTGGGGTTTGCTATTTATAGTACCATTTGGAGGTGGTTCATTGGGAATAGTTTCTTATAGTCGGTTTTTCCAAAGCGGTTCCTTAGCTGAGCAGTTGGTGGCAGTTTGCAATGGCCCGTTCTTGTCAGTTTATGGGTGATCTGATCTATTCTTTTGTGGCTCATGTGATATTGGGCTTTTGCCCAAATTTGGTCCATTCTCGTCTTGGCTTTACTCCTCTTGGGCCTGACCTTACACACAAAGGAAAAAAAATACTTGGTACTTCCCATGAATTATAACCCATTTGTTGAATAGAAAACAAGTTTTTGTAGTAGTAGTTTTACGTGGGAACAAGTATGCAATGTTGCTGAATTTGTTATTGATTTATGTATATGATACTATGCAATGCCTGGCTCATCAATGTATATTTTATGAATTTGTCCCTACTATGTGAAACTGGGTTTTGCAGGCATGGTAAGGTGTAAACTTCATTCATACGGTAATTAATATATTGGCATCTGTTTCGTATAAATGAGTTGACTTTCCTAGGATTAGAAGGTAACCTGGAGTTTGACGAGCCTCATGCTGTCCTAATGACATAAAATGTCTATTCAGCTCGCTTACTCATCTTCAGTTGAACAACTAGATTCCTTGGGATTTGATACCAAATTTACATAGTTATCCCTATTGTATAGTCATAGATTTCTTAATATAGTTTTAATGGCCATTATTTTTGTAAGAGACATCATTTCCAATGCCATCGGGGGATTATTTCATAGAAGGGAATGCCAGTTTCCCACGGGGTATTGAATTCCACCCTTTGAAGGCACTTTGGGAGCACGTCAGCATGAGGATCTCCCAAATCACATTACCTGTGGAATCACTGGAATCTATCAAATCCCTTGTTTGAAGATAACAACAGTGATGTTAAATGGATTCTAATTGCATTTTTGGGGCTTCTTGATAGGATTTGATTAGTGAATTGAACTTCACAGTTTGCGTATTGGTCACATCATTTGCTAATTGATTTCATCATCTGGCAACATTTGTTTTGGTCTGACACTTCTATCTCAAGACTTAGTTTGCGGTTCTTTGATAAATACATGGTGTTGAAGGGTTGGAACTTATATAATATGGTATATGTCCTTATGTACCACAGAGAGAGGGACGTTAGAGAAACCACTAGACTTTCTTTTGATAAAATGCTGCTGCAAAGCATGAATGTACCACAACATTAATTTTTAAAATATATATGTTATTTTTCTATATCAAACTTATATTTTGTCCTTTTACTTTTGGATGGTATGTAAGAACTCAACAACTTAATCTTTATAGGGTGTCTTTTCAGATAGCATTCATCCAAGATTTGTGTGTTTATATGTGTGTGTGTCTTTTCTGGTAGAGTTCATCCAAGATTTGTGTTTATATATATATGTGTGTGTGTTTGAGCTGGTATACCTTTCCTATCTAAAGAGGAGTAGCTTTATGCTGGAACTTTATTGTTAAATGACCTTTAAGAAGAGCTGACTTGTGATGCCTTGAAACCCAAGTTTCAGAACAATTCAAGTGGTAATTGATTGAGATTTTACAAATTCTGGGTAACAATAATTTTGATAGAAGTCAAGAATATTGGATTTAGACATGATGAGCCATCAATGATAACACATATATTTGATGAACAAGGCATTGTTTTCAAGTCATAAAGTGGCACATGTAGAAGCTTTGACTCTTTGCATGTACAGTATATACCAGACCTACATTTCACATCTGTCTGTATTCTAGTAGTATTGCTTCATCTTCATCTATCAATTTGCAATGACAGCCTTTCCTTAGGTTATTTCTCAATAGGAAAAATTAGCTTCATCATAGGAACCTAGGGTAATCTGATGGTGAACTACCTGTTGCACAAGGCAATGGCTTGGGTTTGATCCTCTTTCCTCCCTTTCCTCATTTTAACCCCAGGCCTTTCATTTCTGCTGCAAATCTAGACTACCCACAGACAGAAGAAGACCATACTTCAAGAGTCCAAGATGTGTGTGATAGTTGTAAAATGTAGTTTGTAAATCTATTTCAGAAAATACTTTGATCTAAAAGTTATTTACTCTGTCTGTCGGACATGTGTGCAGGTGGATTAAAATTTAGTACTTTTACAATAGTGGTATAGATCTTTTTTTTAAATGGCTGTGATATATAGATACCTTGGGACATTGTCACAATAAGCTGACTCAATAAATAAATTATTCTATGAAGACTTTTTAAGTGATATTGCTGGTTGTCCTAAACGCATGATAATTCTTAAGCAGGCACAACAGGGCTGGCAGAGGTTATGGTGGGAATTGCGGCAATTTTTGATGGTCATAATGGTGCTGAAGCCAGTGATATGGCTTCTAAGCTTCTATTGGAGTACCTTGTGTTGCATACGTATTTTCTTCTCGATGCTGCATTATCTTCTGTATTGAAGAAATCCACAGGAAGGCTGCCAAGTCATGTAGACGAGAAATTTTCATTTCAACTACTTAAAGATGAAGGATGGGTTCGTCGTTTGTTTGATCATGGAAGGTGGGAAGTCAATTGTTTGCGTTAATGATTGTTGTTTTGTTCTTACTTCTGTCTTTATAAATGCCACATGAAACGTTTGAGTTCCACTGTCCTTGAGTAATGACTTGCTTCTGGAATTGATATATTAACATCTAATGATAAAATTTCATTAATGATTCCATATGTGAAAGGCTAAATATGTATCAATGAACCTCCCAAAGTATGGCGGTTAATATCTACGTATAACTTCTCCAAAAAATTTTAAAAAGGATAGGTATTTTCATGAAAATAGTTTCTCGGCATATGTGGAATTTTCAAAAAAGCAAGAGAGAAAAAAAAGAAAGCATAGGCTTTATTGTTCAAAAGGTAATTTTTTTCTCCAAGTATATCTATTTTTGCCCCTCCTAATTCTCATCTTAGTTTAAAATGCTTCATCTTTGTTACGACCCCAGCACAAGTAAGAAATGAGTCGGAAATAATAATGATGTCAGAAATATAACATCTATAATAATCACAGTCCTATAACCAAAAATAAGTTAAATACCATATACTAACATCATAAGTAATATAATTACATGTGTTAATAGCAGTTACAGGTATGGTTAAATCCCCGCCCTACCTTGAAATAATACTAGTTCAATGTATAAAATCATTGCAAGGAAAAGTATCTAACTAAAATGTCCCAATATACGAATAGCGAAAAATCATACATGATTTCATAATAGCACACAGGCCCAAGTCTAAATTTTGGAACTTATAAATAAATCCTGTTTGGTATATTAAATTTAATGAAATTTAATGAAAAGCCTTAATAGTCTACCTATCCTAATCATGCAAGAACTTACTGCCTACTAATCTGGAGGAATTTTGAAAACATTTATTAATGTGAGCTAAGTGCTTGACAAAGTATATATATATGTTAAACGAATAGGTGTTAGTAAAGCAGAAGAAAGGCAAAAAAGTCATGAATCACATGTGAAAGTCCATATATCTAATTTTTGATAAATATGTTTCAAACCATGATTTCATACGAACTGCTCAATGTATATACGAATATTCAAAACATGTGAAACTTGTAAAAAATATGGGAAGACCAAAACATGTAAGTGTATATCTAAAAACATGAAAAATGAAGGGTTGTATTGAAAACATGAGAAAATTTAAAAACCAGTGATTCATATACCAACTAATCAAAGGGTAATTTTGAAAAATAGGTTACACATATTCTTGGTAGCCTTAGACTCATACACTACTATTCAAGATTCGTAGACAGGTCATTTATAATATTCTATAGAAGGGGTTGAACGCTAGTTTCTTTTTTTACCCGTGGATGATAGGTATGTTCTTTAAGTGCGCATAGTATATTATGACATGTTCAAATATAATCTATTTACTATAGAATGATTCTTATTTTGTCAAATAGAGAACTTTATGTCATATATAATATATTTGAAACTTTTCCAAATCAGGGAAAAGTAAATTCTTTGTTCCATTTAACAAGGTAGAATTTTTGTCAAATTTTTTTATAAAAATAACATGCAAGATTGAATGCTCAATTTTTTTTATGATTTTCTTTACCATACCTCAAATGTGAATATAAATCTTCAAAATCGTTAAATATTCAGTAAAAACAAGTGCAATCTGTACATGTTCGGTAAAAACTAGCAAAATCTCCAAATGTTTACTAAAAATCAGCAAAGTCTCGAAATGTTTGGTAAAATAAGCATGCACGCAACATTATTCAAAGAAGGGGCGAAAAGGGTGGCATGCATGCACATTTAAACAAGAATCAGAAAGAAAATCAAACAATTTCAACAATAGACCAAAGAATGAATTTAGATATATTTGTGTATTTTATCAGATCTAATGCGAAATAGTCTTGAAATCAACTTCTTTCACCTTCTCTCTTCTTTCTTTCTCTTTCTCTCTTTTCCTCTCTTTTTCCCGTGAAATGGCCGAAATCAAGTGAAGGGGGGTTAAAATCGGAAAGAAAATCGACCAATTTCAATAATAGACCAAAGAATGAATTTAGATATATTTGTCTATTTTACCAAATCTGACACGAAATAGTCTTGAAATCACCTTCTTTCACCTTCTCTCTTCTTTCTTTCTCTTTCTCTCTTTTCCTCTCTTTTTCCCATGAAATGGCCGAAATCAGGTGAAGGGGGGGTTAAATAATCAAATCGGCACAGGAGAACTAATCAGGCGTCATGCCCTGGCACATGCACGCACGAGTGCCTCTCGTGCACATCTCAGGTGTGAACTATTCTTCCTAAATCACACACGAGTATGGCTCTCATGTGTAGAGATTCAGCCTAAAACATCCATGAGCATGTCTCTGGCACCTATCAAACACTTATCCAGATTTCTCCAATACTTGATTTTTTTTTTTCAAAATTTCCATTATATCGTTATTTTCCATAATATCCCAATGCACAAAAATTGTGACATCATAAATATAAATTGAGAAATCAGGTATTACAATCTTTTTGTCCTTATCTTTGTATTGATTCTTTGGATGTCCTCTTGCATGAAATCAGGTGTAGATCTGCCCAATGCACAATTAAACAAAAAAAATTCTGTTAACGGTCTTCTAGGAAATGGTTTTAACGATACCTCTCTTCAGCATATTCGGGGTGCAGTATTGTGCTCTGAGGCTTCAGTCCAATCTCCCATGGAGATGAAAAAATAATCAGAACTATTATATCAATAAGGGAAATGAAGCTCGGCTTTTTTTTTCATATCCCAAAAAGTAAGTAAGAAGGGATGTTATCTTCCATTTTCCTTTCCCTTCTTGGTGGGGGTAAATAGATCTTCCATCGGCAAAATTGTGAACTTTATAGGGATACTTATATTATTACCATACAGTAGAATGGGCTTTCTTCTTTGTTGATGTATCGTGGGAGGAGGCCTTATCCTTTTGTATGTGTGTTTTCTGAGCAATGATCCTCTTGAAGATCCCCTGCTGTGCATCGGTCAACTCCAGTTCAAACAAGAGAGCAGTAGAGGGGGAGGCAGTTCAGCTGTGTCTTGCATTAGAAGAAAGTATGTCTATGCTTGTTTTCTTTTAAGCATTTTTTCTGATGTTCATAACTAACTATACATTTCTCTCCAGCCAAAGTTTTAAGCATGACTTTTTATGCTGTGCATTCATATAAAAAGTGTCGTGCATTCACTGGTTTAACATCTTGTGTGGATTCTATATTAGTTTTATAGTAGTTTGGAAGAAGTCCAGCTCAGTACTGTCTTTTTATAGGGGCTTGGCGTTATATTCAAATCTGAATGTTGGTATGTTAAGTGCTTTTATAGATTCAAGCTTATATGGCCTGAAGTCTTTGATGGATCTTTCCACTTGGAAATTTTGAAGGAATCGTTGTTGAGGACGATTGGTGATATCGATGCAACTTTTTCTAAGGCAAGTTGTCGTTTGACATCTTTTTGATTCAACTTCTTCTTAGTGCCTGACAATCATGGGTTGTGTCTTGAAGGAGGCATATAAATACAATCTTGATTCAGGAACCACAGCCACGGTTATATTAATTGTGGATGGACAAATATTGGTTGCAAATTTAGGAGACTCCAAGGCTCTATTGTGCTCTGAGAAGTATCAATCTCCAATGGAAGCTAAAGGTTAGCCTTTCCTGGAAACTGAGTTGCATTTCTTCAATATGCATGATTATATTTGGCTTGACTAGAAGGATGGAATTTATTTCTTGTATTTCTGTAGTAAAATGTTGTTTCAAATTGAAATTGATTGGTCTTTCCATTTAAGCTTTTCTTCTTCATTTCAATAATCATTTAAGTGAAAGATGATCTGATTGCTGGCAAATTGCAGCTACTTTTTTAAGGTTATACCGACAGAAAAGAAGTGATGGAGCTGTTTTGCGCCTTAAAGATTGTGACAACCAGAAAATGATGATCTCCAATGGATTGGCACACCTTTATGTGAAGGAATTGACTAGAGATCATCACCCTGATAGAGATGATGAAAAATTGCGGGTTGAAATGGCCGGTGGTTATGTTTTTGAGTGGGGTGGAGTTCCTCGAGTTAATGGCCAGCTGGCTGTTTCCAGAGCTATCGGTGATGTGTCTTTCAAAAGGTGAGGCTCATGGATTGATGCACTTGTGCTTAATATTCCTCCCTTCCTCTCCTATCACATGAAGGAGAATGGGGAAAAGTATTATTGTGACTCCCAAAATTTCCTGTAGCTTAGTCTGTTTGCATAAGCCATTCCTTTGGTTTGGTTACTCCTAAAATTTTCATAAGGTGTATCAAAAATTGAGAGGGTTTCTTTTTTTTTTTTAACAGATATGGTGTGACATCTGATCCTGAGGTGACAGATTGGCAACCTCTGACTGTCAATGATAGCTACTTGATAGCTGCATCTGATGGTGTTTTTGAAAAGCTAGACACACAAGATGTTTGTGATTTGCTATGGGAAGTGCAGAATGAAGATCCTATAAGATCACAACTTTCTTCAGTATGCTCATATTCACTAGCTGATTGTATTGTGCACACTGCTTTTGAAAAAGGGAGCACAGATAACTTGGCAGCTGTTGTTGTTCCATTGAGAACAACTGGTGTTTCTAATAGCTTGCTCAATGGAAGGTGTAGCGGAGGTGGAGATATTGATTGTTTATCTTCAGGATTACAGAAAATCATGGGACAGTCAGGTAAGATACAATTTCTTGGATGTTACTCTATGCCAGGTGTTCCCATTGATGCAGAATAGGGGTCAAAGAGTTCTGGAGATGGGTTAAATTCAGAGTATTTTTTTTATTTGTCCAGAGAATTCAGGAGTTTTGGTCCATTTTCTTTCATTGTCAATTCTTTTTTAATTTATAGTGGATTTTTTCCCTTTGATTTCCTTTTGTATTGTACACTTTGAGTCCTCTATTTTTCGGGTGAACTTTAGTACACTAATGAGGTTACTTTATTATGATTAGAAGGCCATGGGTTCAAATCAAGGAAAGAACTTTTCTCATGGATGAAAATTATGGGCTGATTTTTGAAATATGGGTTGATATGTCACCATATTGGCTCCTATGACCAATATTTCAACTATTAGCCTTTTTTTTTGTTTTGTTTTGCTCTTGGAAGTTGAAATCCACGTGTTTTGAATATTTTTAAATCTTCTAATAAGTATGAATTCATGTCTTGTAGATGTATAAAAGTATGTATAGATTAAAAGTTTTGGGATATTTTTCAATAACCTAGAACGATGTCAAAACTAAATTTGATAAAATGAACTAAAACTACCAAATAGGTACATTGATGATTAAAAATGATTAAATTTTAGTTTATAACTCTCTTTTGATATGATGAGTCTTGTGTATTGGGCCATTCATTTTTCATCCACATACTTCTCTTTCTTGAACAAATTTTCATTTTTCTACCAATAAAAAGGTCATTTTTCTGTTAGTGGAATACATGGACCAGATTTCAAACGTAGGAAACTGCTTTTGCCTTAATTATAAACTATTGAAAGTCTGATTTTTCTTTTTTCAATTTTTTTCTTTTTTCAATTTTTTTTCTTTTCTGTTTTGTGATTGTATTTTTATGTCACCATATATATGCATGTATATTACATAAACAAGAGCTCTTTGAGAAAGTTATCAGGCTCACTTCCATTCTCTTGAATCACATACCCTGGTTGTAGATCCATACTGTGACATGGTTATTTCTGATGTCCCTGTAGAGCACTATATGACATGTAGAGCACAATGCTTTTTTTGGGCAATTTTTGAGCATCATATTGCAACTAGAAGCAATCTTATTCCTATATCTGTTGCTAATAATATATTATATATCCTTGTCTTGGGTTTATTCACACCAAAAAGGATGTCTATTTGGTGAAATGATTGTGTTTTCTTTCTGGTCTTGTTAGCTGATGAAGTTTCTTCTACCATTGCTCAACTGCAACATGCTCATCCAATTGTAGCAAAGTTTGACAGGTTATTGGTAAGTATGTCAGACACATCACATAAATTACCTCTTTTCTTCTGTCCTTTTTTCTCAGGGATGTGTATGAGTGCTAGGGGAGGCATATTCTTCATTTTTTATGATATACTCAATGATAGAGAAGCACGAAATTCTCTCTGTTGAGTAACATTCTTAGCTCTCCTTCAGCTAGCCTTTATTCTGATCTAAGTTTAGCATCTTTTTGTTCTTTTCTCTGATAAATATTTAAAACTATTCATTAATGACACACCGAGGGTGTCACCAAGTAAATTCTAAAAGTGAAGCAGCTTGCAAAACCACAATAGGCTACATATTCTACTAGAAATAGATGTGTTGTAATTTTAAAAGAAAAGCAGCCTGCAAAAAGCACAAAATGGCTTACAATTAGGATCAGAACATGACATGTTTTGAAAGGAGAAAATTTTATTACTATGACAAAGCCAATGAAAGCAAAATCAAGTACAGGATAAAATTTCCTGATGATTTTTGGCGGTGGTGTTGAAAGGGTTTCTGTTCTCGTTTGCCCCCATCCTATAAATCCCAATCCCCAATTTTTTTTTCACTATTTTTTTTTTGTTTAAATCAAATGTTGGATTTAACTTAAGGTTTTGCATGATCATTTGTTGTCAAATTTAATCCCAATATTTTTTTCTTTCTATTTTTTTCCTTTTTTTTTGCGCATTGTGCCGTTGCTTGGAGTTAGGAACCTGTTGTAAGGTGTGGTTGTGGAGGTTGGAGTTTGGCCAGTCATGATGGTGTAGTTGCTTCTTGTAATGTTTTAGGCATTGGTGGCTGAAATTATTGTATTGTTCTGTATGGGTGCATCCTTGTATTTTACATTAAGTTCCCTCCCTCAATTGTAAATAAATGCCTCACTTTCCAACTATAGAATGTTTTCCAAATAAGTCTTTCCTATTGAATATTTTTGGGAGGTTTTGCAGTGATAAATTGCTTCTCACAAATAGTATCATAGGATCATATGTTGTTTAAGGCACATTATTAATTTTTCAGTAGATGTATGTAGTGCACATGCATGTTTCTTTGGCTTCACCTGATGCTTAATCTACAAATTTGTATATTTCATGCTAGAGAGTTGAATTTTTTGTAATTATGTCCTCCGGGGGTGGGGGAATGACAGGAGGAAATGTTCAGTTAGGCTATTACTCTCTACCCAGTATTTTGCAACTAGTCATTGATAAATTTAAAAAGATGCAGAACTGCAGTGCGGTTAGATTTCTCCCAGCAAAAGAAGGATAAGAAAAGCATGTTATTTTGATCCTTCACTTTTATCATAAATCGTTCTCATGTTTTTGCTGTAGGTTGAAGAAAAGCATGGCAGATTTGGCTGTTTTTATTTGGCGGAAAACCTTAAAGAAAGTGAGAATCACATGTTTCTGGGGGTTGAGGATGAAAAGCATGCTAATAAACTGCCACATGCTCTCCCCGGTTCCCTTGATCTTAGTTGTGGTGAGTGTAGTGGCTCCCTGATTCCTGAGTTCTTCAGTGGGTTTTCATTTTTCTACATATTTATTTTTATGATTTTCTTAACCTCTCTCCCTTCTCTTGATCTAGAAGTCTGTTCTTTTTGACTTATAATTCTTACATATACAAATTATATTGAACTGTTTAGCCTGTGCACTCAGGTGGTTCTTTAAATTTGTATAGTGAGAAGGATATGTGCTTCAATTTTGGGATGGCTTTTGATGGGCACAAAGATCAGTGCATTTATCAGGAAGGTTTTGCGAGCTTCCTTGGCTTGCTTGAATCAATTCCATTGCATAATACAGGTCCAAATTTTGAATCTTTTGAGCATGGTAAGCCTGAAATGAGGTATGTATATATATTTCTTTCTTTTCTTTGTCTAAATAGAAGTTAATCTGAATGAGAGGCGGTCTTTCAAATCTGTAATGCATGCATTCATTGAATAATAATACCAAGCTTTAAAATGTCTGTTGATGACCATCCAAACAGAGCACATAATTGTTTTTGTTTTTTGATTTCATCTTCTTCTGCTGCTTCCAATGTGATGCTTTTTGGAAATTAAATGGAAATCTTTTTCCAATACTATTATGGCCACTCTGAGTATCTTTCATCATATCTCTGAGTTTCTTTTCCGATAATGATGTGGCCAATCTGTCAGCTTAATTTTAGTGACATTCTGTGGCTGGTTTAGAGTGTTTCAGACTTCTGTGACAGAAAGTTCTTTCTTTGTTCACGGAGTGCCTCTCAGGGGAGGGTCATGAGTGAGCCTTCCCATATTCTCTTGTTCTTACTATGAGATCTTTCTTTCTCTTCCTTGGGTGAGAAAACAGAGGGAAGGAAGATTTTGTTGCAAATCCCTGATGTCTTAACATGGAAATTAGTGCCGCTTTTCTATTTTTGCATTCAACAGATGTCTCCAGCGGAAAAGGGGATAAGCATAGATCCAGAATTTGCATTATAAACATTTAGTTACTGAGAGGATGAGCCCTAGCACAACGATGAGGTTGCTTTGTTGTGATATAAGGCCACTAATCCCAATTATGTGATGAGCCTTAGCACAATGATGAGGTTGCTTTGTTGTGATATAAGGCCACTAATCCCAATTATGTGAACATACTTGATTCCATTAAGGGTAAGGTTGTGTATACCTAATGCTTTTCAAACGTTGTAGTACAATGGCCTTGTGCATTGATCATAGTTTGCTGTTGGAATAGCAGTGGTCATGGCATTGACTCTTTGCATGGCTAGTACACGAGGCTTCTCACATTACATGCTTTGGGAGAGTAGATTGTACATAGCCTTATCCTTGCATTACAAAGATGTTGCTTCCGTGTTTTGTGTATTATGTAATCTCAGTGCATGTTGATAATCATGTTGAAGAAAGTTTCATGGGTAAGACAATGCCAAAAGGGTGATAGAATTGGATGTATATTTTTAAGCTTTTTAGTAATGGAGACTATTTATATTTCCCTGTTTCAACCATCACATGCCTGCCAGCCTTGTCTTGAACAAATTTAAACTGTGTTCACATTATCCCTTTGATCAAGTGTTTTCTTACCAATTTATGTCCATTGATGGGTAGGTACAAACTAAGGAGAAGATTTGACCGTGGAGCATATGGTGAAGTTTGGTTGGCCTTTCATTGGAATTGTTCTCAATACAATGATTCTTCAAACTGGAGCCAGAAGAACACAAGTTCCTCTACATGTTGTAGCAATATTAATTCTTATGATGAAAATTCAGGAATGACCTCACCTAGACATGATTCTGATGGTGGTTCTCCTGAGGATAACTCATTCATTTTAAAAAGAATAATGGTAACCAGTTTGATTTCCTTACATTGAGGTTGCTTCTTACAATCTGAAAAGCATGGTGATTTTGAATTTTCTTTCTCTTCAGATGGTAACTGAATAAATGTGTTACTTGCCAATAGAATATTTAGAAGGATAACTGGGCATACCTAGGTTATTGTTACATGTGATAAAACCAAATCGAAACCAGAGCAGTGTCTGGATGCACATAACATTTATGTGATTGTTTGTAGACAAAAATACAAGCTGTTTGAGACTATAAGAATCTGAATTGTAGATCCTGTTGTTTCTCTCTTGAAGACTACAAGAATTTGAATGAGAAGTAGGCTGTAGTGGCAATAATCGCCTTCCTCATATCATAACCTTTGTGGGTAAATAAATAACCTCATTTCATAACTGCTGCTTACATTTCTGTGGTTCCATTGAAGCTCAATTTCCCATAAAGCATCAAGGTGCATTCTATCCTTCATCAAATGCGTCGAAGCATCCAGCGAGCATGGGGTCGGAATTGAGAAAACAGATGTTCATGTGATTCATAAACTCTAGTACAGGACTCACAGTAAGATTCAACTTGGAAACCTCTTGGCAATGGATTACTGCTCTGTAGTTTGCCATTCATATCCAGCCATGAAATAATTTATACTTTACAGCTTGGAAAGCTGCCCATGTACCATTTTGGTTTCGATCACCAAACTCTAGGGAGATGCTCTTTGTTTCTTGATATGCCAAACAATAGGAAATCTTGCTAAGTAGTTAATGAATAGCTTAATACTCCGTTGGATATGCTGCATTTTGGACCAAACCACGGCTTCTTCTTGTTTCCTCTCAACCCGACACATATCATTCTTAAGGATAATGATGCACCCATCAAGCCTACAGTCTTTCAGATTTCTTTGAGGTGGTATTCATTAACTGTGCTTGTTGAAGGTTTATCTCCAGCCGTGCTATCTTATGTAAACATCTTGCGCTTTCCCCACATGAATGCTGGCTAGTGTATTGATTACCTGTTGATGGTTAACACATCAATTAGCCTTAAAATATTTGATGATTAATGACATTTGCTAACCTCAAAATTGGGATGAATTTTCGTTTTTTTTCCAGATAGCAGTTGGAATTGGACAGTAGAGATGCTATTTTTTTACTTTCTATTCTCTTTCTCCCTTTCACACCCGCCTTGAGATGTCAAATTTTTTCATCTTGCTTGCATCATTTGTTTTTCAGCGTGTGTAGAGGGAATTTAATGATTTTAGTCTAGAGTTACTCTATCAGACTAGCTAAATGGGCGCTTTGCTCTTTATAAGTTAAAACTCCTTTCTATTTTCCATAGATTCTGCTCAGCTATGTTGCTAGATTGTGATGGCATAGTTTATGCTTTGAAGTATATATTTTTGTAACCAAACAATTATATGCTGTTTCTACCTGCTATCTTAACTTATGAATCCATGAGTTGCCTTTAACAAACTCTGTTGTCTATTCTGTTTGTATATTTGAATAACTAAGTCAGTTTTATGGAAAGAACCTCAGAGAACCAGCAGCATTTGCATGGTAGAAAACTTTGTTTTCATAATTTTTATTTTGATATTAGATGCATATGTGCGCTTTTCAAATTGATGTGAGGCAGAAATTTGTGTTTCACAGGTAGAGAGAGGAACTGCTGTTTACTTGAGTGGTTTGCGAGAGAAGTACTTTGGTGAAATTTTCTTGAATGCGTCCACATCTCTGGATGGTTTTTTAGCATCTACAATGGCAACTTCACTCATCCATGAATCTTCATCCAATTTGTATGATCTTTTAGAAATGGATGAATCAGCTGCTGAGGCAGCTCAAAATATTGGGAATGTTGAACATACATTCTTACACCGGAATAGAACTTCCAAAGTAGTCTATGAAGAAGGCTTGAATCATATTGCAAGATATGTGGAATCTTTTGAGTCTCAGTCTAAAGAAATATGGCTTGTATTTAAGCATGAAGGAAGGTCTTTATCAAAGCTCATGTACACGGCTGAAAAAGTAGAAACTCATGCTGATGAAGGCCAGACTGAAAGAGTTGTACATGCTCACTTGTTACGCCCATCAGAATGGTGGCACTGGCTGAAGACAACAAATGCAGGACAAGAGGAAATGCGAAGTATTTTATGGCAGTTGGTGCGTATGAAATGAATTTTGAAATCTGAGTTAATGTTATAGGTTGTTTGGCAATAAATTTTTAGTTTTGTTTGTGTGCTTGCGATTGTGACTTTATCTTTAGATTTGGCTCGACTATATAAATCTTCTATGAGCATATATTTCTGTGTCGAAAGCCTTTATTATATCATCGTAGTTCTTGTCTCAATTGTATTCCAAGACTGTTTGGCACACCGTGGCCTTAAAAACAAGAATGAACTATATCACATGCTTGATTGTTGGAATGAAATAAGATGATAATAGAATTAAGTATTAATTAGAAATAAGTTGGGAATAAATATTACGTTGTTTGGTTTGTGCTGAAAATACCTATTTCATCCGGCAAAAACATTTTGTAGTGTGAATTGAAATTCCAAGGTTTTTGGTGGTGGTCAATAGTGGTGGCGGGGGTGGATGGCTAACACCTACGAGGGGTAGGTTGTGAAGGTGGGTGTGTTGCTGGGTGGTGGCTGACTCTGAGGTGGGTGTCCAATAACGGTTTGGGCAAGGCTGAGGCATTGGTGGATGGGTCCAGTGGCCGTTGGGATTGAATGGGAATTGCAATTCCCAGAAGCCCAAGGATAAAAAATACCACCAATTTATGGTATTAGTTATTCCTATTTCTACAGTATTTGCAATTTCATGAGAATAACTGTTCTCTCCCTCAAAGTTTCAATAAAATAAAGGAATTACAATTCCCTTTGAATAAGGATGAAATGAAATTGCTATTCTATCCCCTCAATCAGCCAGTTAGCGATATCAGTAGCTTAAAGCAGTGAAACAAGGCCATGAGCAAGTTTGCTCCCAGCTAGTTAGAAGTCTCATTCTAAATCTGAATTTGTATGTGGTTGTCTTGAACGAACTTTGAATTTTATCCTCAAAGTAGTTATCTCTGTTGACTCATTACTAGTTCTATTTCTTTCTTTGTGGCTTCTGCCAATCTGTATGTCTGAGCTATTACATTTTTCTTTGGCTCAGTTGATGGCTCTCAAGTCTTGTCATGACCGCAACATTACCCACAGGGATATTAAACCTGGTGAGGACTTTATTTTGTACCAATTCTTCATTTAAAGTTGTGGAAAATAGTTACTTATTTTGCTTTTGTTTCCCTCTTTTCTTATATCAAGTGAATAACTATCTCTAGCTATACTTGCTTGCACTCTCTCCCTCCCCCCTATTTGTGTGTGTATATGTATGTATATCGTGTGTGTGACCTGCAGTTCATGGGTTCGAACATCATAAACAGTTGCTTTACAATATAAGGGCAGGGATTCATAAATTTTAAACACTGCTGTGGGAAATCTTATTCACAGGGCCGTCTTTTGTGTGTGTGTGTGAAAATGTTCCAATGTGAGAAGTGAATGTGAGCATTTGGCATGCGAGCTTCCCCCCTTCTTTTGCCGGCCCTGCTCAAAAATTGAATGTATGCACTGTTAATATATCAATATCAGTATCACTATCGGTCATAGTTGTATCAGTATCAGATATATTGGTCAATACGTGTCGGCATTGTATATATCGAAAGGAAAAAAATTTCTAAAAATCGTAAGTTGAGAAGATCGTATCGACTAATAGTTTGAATATGGCCAATATATCGCGAGTTGTGACATATTATCGATACAAAAACTTATTGCAATATTATAGCAGTATCGGGCTTCCTGATACTTATACATATCAGCCAATATAATAAATATCGGCTGATATTGTGATATGGTTTATGCAGCCACTTTTTGCAATTTCAATAACTTGATGGGATCCTTTGTGCTTGCTGCTTTTATCTTTTGGATGAAATTGTTATTACGCTTTTGTACGGTAAAAAGAAGCTATATTTTACTCTTCTCCATCTTGAAGAGTAAGTATAATTATGGATGGCACAAAGATAAAAAGTTATTGTGAACAACTCTTGATAACTATTAAATTTATAATCGTGTAACTCTATTACCAAATGAAGAATCTGATTTCACTTGCTATTATTTGTTTAAATGTTGTTTGGCAGAGAATATGCTGGTATGCATTGAAGATCAAGAAACTGGGACATGCTTAAACGAAAATCCAGTTGGAGATGCAAAACATGTGAAAAAAATGTATGAAACTATATATACATTACTGTTAAAGGGTCTAGTTTTTTCCTTGCTTAAACAAGATGAGTTGATTAAGTTCCCCTCTCCCCCCAGCTGAAAAAACAAAAAAGATCATGGGTGTTACTCTTTTTGTTCACATTTGCCCATGAGGTATTTATTTTTTGTGTGTCAACTTTTCATTGATTATTAATCAATCTAGTGCATAAAGCTTTTGCAATATGCAGGTCTAGAAAAAGGGTTAGACCACTTTTTGAGTTTATTTTATACGATTTTATTTTATATTATACAAAAAGACATATAACCAGAAGTTCACACGGTGACAATTCTATCGTTGTGTCAAGACTCTCCTTTTGAATGTGGATATCAAAATTATAAGGTTTACATCTTTGCTGTTGTGGGTAATAATCTTCTCTCATCACTTAGGGCCATGGATAAAAATATCGGTATTAACCATATTGGGTATGTATCAGTATAAAATATATTGTCTGCAAATATTTTTTTTGCAAATCAGAACCTAGGGGAAAATATCAACCAATATATATATTTTTTCTAAGAAACATACTTTTCGCTATCTAACAATTTTTAATATGGGCTGTTCCTTTTTTCCTTTCTTGATTGGTTCTTTTGGTTTGATCTTTCAGGCGCATTATTGATTTCGGTAGTGCCGTAGATGATTTCACGATCAGGAATTTGTATGGCTCGATGGGACCTTCTAGGTGAATTGATCCCTTACATAGCATTCTCTGTTGATAATTTTTTTACTGTTAGTGGTTTGCCTTGCCCCAACATTAAGGGTGTCCGTTATAACTTGAAGCTCACTAGTTCAAATCGTATAAGCAGCTTCTCTATAATGTAAGATTAGAGTTTTATAGATTTGTCTCTCTTCAGGATCCGAACCCTTGTACACTCTTTCACATTGTGTTATTTAAACAAAACAGTATTCCAGGCACTAAATTGTATTTGTGTGGCTTAACAATGTATGACTAGGTTGATTGACAGAGTATGAACCATTTATTTGAGCATGAGAAGATATGAAGCTGCCCTTATATTTGGAATATTTTTTGAAGAATCACTATGTTTTTTTCATAGATAAAAATATCGATTTTGGTATCAGTATCAGTTACGGTCATATTGATGTTGGATATTTTAGACAATTTGTATTGATATCGGATGTATCAAATGGAAAAGTTTTTTGAAAATTATAAACTAACAACGCTATATCGGCCAAATATCGGTCAATGTATTAACTATATCGGCTTATATGAAAATATATTACAATATTTTCATTACATAGGGAAATATTGGTATCGAAAGCCCTAATACCGATACATATTTGCTGATATTTGTATCAGTGATTTTTTTCTACTTTCTTGGTATTATGTAGGTTAAGTTTATCTCTTATTTCAATGGGTTTTGTGGATTTTACCTTTATATTTAAGGGTTATAATTTCTTTTAAGGGTCCATTTTTTTTAGTTTCTTGGAATGCATCATATTTAGGATTATATGAAATTTAAGATTAAGGGCATATTTCACCTTTGTTTCTATTCTTTTCCTATTTTCATTTCTCCGTCATCTCATCCTCAAGCTGTTATTTTTCTTTTCTCGCTTAGTAGCACAATTTTCATATTTCCCTGTTGACTCTACTTGCTGCAATAACATGCTAATCAAGATATCTTTGTTACACACACACATGCGCGTGCATACGCACACACATATATATCATTTTAACTATTGTATTAAAGTGATAATCTGATCAATACTGTGAGTTTTCAGAAGAAAAGTTGTCCACTTATTTGTAAAGTTGATTTTTCTAAATTGTTCTAAATTTGTCTGAAAAGGATCTGTCTAATCTTGTTAAGTACATTCTGTGGGGATTTGAAAGCTACTGGCTTACCTTATCAATTTTGTTTTACACAGAGCTGAGCAAACATATGAGTACACTCCTCCTGAAGCTCTGTTGAATAGTAGCTGGTATCGGGGACCTACAAGCCGAACTCTGAAGTATGTCAGGTTCCATTAAATTGGCTTGGACCATGGATAAAAATATTAGTATCAGTCGCAACTATATCGGTGTCAACCGTTTCAAATAATGTAAATTTTGTTTTGCGAATCAGAAACAACGAGAAATATATATTGCGATATATTATCTATACAATGACATATTACAATTTTGTTGCTGTATCAGGCTGCCCGATACTGATATTTATTGGTTAATATTTCATTTCATAGTCCAGACACATATTCTTTATAAATTAACCTGCAGCCCATCACCTGATCTTCCCCAAAGAAAAAAAAGAAAAGAGCAAACGAAAGACAAAAGGGTACTGATTTTTAAGAACGATAAAGACAAAAGGGTACTGATTTTTAAGAACGATATTAAATCGGGTTTGCATATATTCTAATAATTGTTTTGTTTGCTAGGTATGACTTGTGGAGTGTGGGTGTGGTGATCTTAGAGTTAGTATTAGGATCACCAGATGTTTTTCAGATAAGCTCCATATCGGGGGCTCTTTTAGACAAGCATATTGAAGGTTGGAATGAAGATTTAAAGGAGCTTGCATATAGGTGAGTCCAGTAAGTGATTATCATGGATGCTGCTGTCCAATGCATTGATGAAAATATGAATATTAGTATTGGGGTTATAGTTATATAAGTATTGGATATATCTGATAATACGTATTGGTATTAGATATATTGAAAAAAAAAAAAATTTAAAAATCGTAAACCGATAGAGCTGTATCGGCTGATATATTGCAAAATATCACCGATATAAATACATATTATAATATTGTTGTAGTATCGGGGGGGCCGATACCAATACTTATCAACCGATATTTGCATTTATGTTCTATTGTTAAGTTCACAGCTATATAAATCATCAGTGAGGCAAATGCAATATCTTTTTTTTTTTTTTTACTTTTTGATTGGAAGTGAAAAGTAATTATTATTTAAAATTCCAGGGTAGCATCCAATAGATATAACTGAAAAACATCGGAAACTGTTCGGTACTAAATAAAAATGTCAACAAAAACACTGCACAGCGAACCTTAATAAGATCGAATAATATAGTTGAAGGATACTGCCCTTTGCACCAACATAATAAATAGATGAACAATTCTGTTGATAATTGCGGGGTCCCCCTATAAAAAAAAAAAGATAATTTAGTTTATTCTTACCGTTGTTCTCGAAATTTGTCAGTGTTTTTTTTGTGGACAAAAATATTGGTATCGGTATTGATTGAAACCATATTAGTTCGAATAATATGTATCGGTATTGAACATATCAAAATAAAAAAAATTTCTATTAATTGTAAGTCTATAGGGAAATTTTGGATATATTGGCAAATATTTTGAGTATCTACAAAGTCCAATAATAATATATCGGATATAGGCCAATATATCATTCCATGGTTCCTTTTAAAGAGTTTATGCATGGGTGAACATATAGGCATCAATATTGCTTGTAGCTATATCATTATAGTCTCTATTAGGTAATATATATCAGTATTGAAAGTATCAGTTGCAAAATTACATATGCAAATCGGAACCCGTGGGACAAAAATGTGACATCATCTGTTGACAATTTTGAGCTTCATTTATAATTGCCTTAGATCCCCAAATGAACATTGTTTTCTCCAAATAGGTGGTGTTTTCTAGCTTCTAAACTGCAGTTCTTTTACCAATCCTATAGAAAGCGCACTTGTTATATTTGAGTAGTCAATGTGGTCATGCCTCCATGACCAATTAAGATGGGGTACTGTTGTCTTAAACGAAAAGGTCTCGTAGACACTCATATAGGTTCTCTAAACCTACTCTTATATTAAGTTCCATTGGATTAAAATGGCTTAATTCATTAGCACAACGGTTATATAGCCTTACTACTGTACTACAGAATGGCTATTTTTATGGCTTGAATCCATAATTTCTAAGTTATAATAAATCAATCTTACTTAAAATAAAGTTTCTGCATTTTGATGTCAATGTCTAAGCAGCCAATTGTATGTGAAGAAAACATCGGACTTCCCCTTGAGCACATTGACTTCACAGGTATTTGCATTATTGACGTTAGAAAAGGGTGGAACTGGGTTGCTTTATTTTTTTTTCAAGCAATCATTCCCTGGAAAACTTCAGACTGGGGTGTTCAATATTAGACATGCCCTATATCCATGTATAGCTGCATCTATTGATGAAAACATTGGTATCGGTATTGGTATTGTTATCGTTGCAGCCATATCGTTATCAGATATATCGGATAAGACGTTTATGTATTGGATATATCTAAATTTTTTTTTGAAAATTGTAAGATGATAGTACTGTATTAACCCATGTTTTGAATATCGGTCGAAGTATCACCAATGCGGAAAATATCACGGTATTATTACGATATCAAAAAATATCATGAAAAATTAAATGACAGGAATTTAAAATTGTAAGATCAACAATGTTTTAACAATTCAAGACTTAGTAAAATGAAAGGGCAGAAAATAAAATGTAAGAGATCAAATGACAGAGATTTAAAAGCTCTTTGAGAATTGTCTGGCATTTGCGTCAGTGGTTGCACCATTCAAACACTTAAATAATGGATTGCACACATGCAGAAAAGATCATCAAGCTAAACCATGTGCATTCTTGGTGTGAAACCTCATGTATGATTTTTGATTTGATCAGAAAGTAAAAAATTTGCAGGGCCTTTGTGATAATCCTCATTGAGATTGATGATTGACATGGTGTTTTGTGGTGCCAGACTTAGATCATTCATGGAGATGTGCATATTAATCCCTGGCCATCCGAGTAGACTTCATCATTACAGAGCTGCAAACAACCAAGTAAACTTACTTTCTCAGAATCATTCTGTTATAATAATTAATTCGGTATCTTTCTTCAAACATTATGTTTCATATAATTCAGTGTTGCTGATTTATTGTGTTTGTTGCTTAGTTATGCAAGAATATTGTCAGTTGTAGTAATGAGTAATGTTTTCGACAATGCTTTATGTTATTGCATAGAGCAAGGCAGAAAAAAGGGAATATGACAAGCCATTTGAATCTGAAATGTATCGGACACCAACCTTCATCCAATATGTGTTCAAAATGTTCTTTTTTTTCAAAATTTTGACACACTGCAATGCATTTGGACACGCTTCGGACACATCCACAGCACTTTTTTAGGGTTTTTACTTATATTTGGTACCTTTTGAGAACTACAAAGTAAAGTAGTAAAGTTAGAATGTAGATGTTAATTGATATATAAAAAAAAATTGTATATTAAGCTTTGTTATAATTTGTTAAGTTATATAATTTTTATTCTATTATAATAGCTTGTTAAAGATGTTATGGTATAATTCATTTATATTGGTTCAATTGTGTACTATTCTCTGAAAATTTTTTGGGTGAAGAAAGAAAAAAGTATACATTATTTTTTCTAATTTTTAAATAGTATTGATCATCAATTAGAAAAGTAATAAACTATAATTTTAATTAACGTGTCCCTAGTAAGCCGTGTCCTCATTTCTATAAAATAGCTTGTTGGCGTGTTTGTGTCATACATTGTCCATATCCCATGTTAGCATCCATGCATAGCTACTAAAAGAAAGGAAGGGGCTAGAATGAACCGAATGTTTTCTGTGTTTCTGTCCAATAACTGAAAGAAGAGAACAAATTTTCAACATGCGACACAACATATCCAGCTGTGCTAGTGGGCAGGTCTAAATGGGATGGGGTAGTGTTTGGTGGTTTTTTGCAGGCTAGGGTGCTTGTGAGGTACATTGTTGGCTTTGACCCAAGGGTTTTCAATTCTTTTTCTCTTGGTCCTGGAAAAAAAATATTGTTTAATATGCAAAATATCAATTGATGCATATTGGTATTGGGCCTCTATTATAGATAGTTCCTGATGCCGTGACAATATCACGATATGCTGTTATGTCGACGGTGTTGCAATATATTTGACCGATACACAATATTTCCATATGTACGTATATTTGTTGATATTTGTTTCTCAGGTTCTGATTTGTAAAAAAATATTTGGTGTCTGATACAATACTGGGAATATTGATATAGCCGTGACCTATTTTGACATTGATATTTTTATCGATGCTCCTGATACAAGTTTTGGGTTTTGGTGGTTGGTGCAATTCGGCTGTAGGTTCTTTTCTGTCTTCAGTTGGCTTCCTTTGGTGCTGTTTGAGGCCTGGTTGTGGTTGGTTGAGGTGTATATTGTGCAGTTGCAAAAAGCTATGGTTGTGGTTGGTATAGGTACCGTTATGTCACTGGGCCAGATATAACAAATCCAAGGATGAAAATAATAAAATGACCACAAATTACAGCGGATACAGGATTTGACTGAACTAACTCTATCTAGTCTTCATACCATATATAATGACCTACTCAAAACAAAATCCATATACAAGGAAAGCATTTAGCTATATCCAAATTATACAAACTCAAAATAAATAAACCAAACAATAATCCCTAACACAAATCCCGAAATTATACAAACTATAATAAATAAAGTATACATTAATCCCCGAGTACTAAATCCAAATACAAATTCCAAAATAAATCAAATATAAATTCAAATATAAAATATATAATAACCCAATCTTCAGATATCTTTTATCCTAATCCTGTAAGTATCCAATACCTTCTAATCTAAAACGGTTAAAAATCAGATAAAATCATGAGCCTAAAATTTAGCAAGTATATATATGATAACAAAATACATGTCCACAAAATAGAACGAACGAAGATAATAAAACACGTGCAATGTCTAATATATCAAATGATCCAAATATATCAAATGTCCAAATATAATTTTATACACAAAAGTCGCATTTTTGTAAAAATATCAAACAATCAAAATGTGTGAAATCATCAAAATATTTAAATACCAAATGTCCAATTAAATGATGAATCCAAAGATTCAAAAGTTCAAAAATCCAATTAAAAGATTTCAAAAGTTGAATTATACAAAATCGTATAAATCTGAATATTTTATTCAAAACATGCAAATACCTAAAGGCCAAATATTCCGAAATATGAAATATTATGCAGATAAAATCCTGAAAATCGAAAACATGCTAAAATTTAAGAACCAATGATCAAAAGACCAACTTTGAGGAAGGGTTACATATACTCCCAATAATTTTAGGATAAAATATTATTATTTAGATCCATAGACAGGCCGTTTACAAATTATTCCCTATAGACGGGGATAAATGCCTTTTTCTTTTGCCACCCAATGGGGTAAGTATAGTCCTCAAGTGTGTCTAAACATATTAGGATGTCCAAATATATTGTTCTGTTCAATTCCTTATCTTGGTTTTCCAAAAAAACAGCAAACAATGGACTCTATAACAAAAGTCTCAAAACTATTCATCTCCGTAGAAAAAGTACAAAACTTTTCACTATGTGGAAAGTACAAATGCAAAACTTTCTTCTTTGTAAGAAAGTACAAATATTAGATTCAATATCAAAATAGAGTTCGGTCCGAAGTACATGCATAGATTGTTATATGTAAGGTCTAAATACATAAGTTTATGACTTTTCCACTACAAATATTTCTATATAAACATATTATCTCAAAATATTTACTTATTTAGTGAAAAATGAATAACCTCTAAATCTTTCGGCAAAACCAAATAGAACTTCAAAACTTTCAATGAAAATCACATGCATGGAACAATATTCAAAATAGAGAGGTAAAAGGTGACATGCATGTATAGTAAAATAAAAACTGTAAAAAAACTCAAAGGAATTTAAAATAAAGATCAGATTTAGGAATACTTAACTTTTAGATCTAGCAAATCTAACTCCCAAAAGCTCCAAAATCCTCTTCCTTCTCTTTCTTTTTCTTCTTCCTCTCTTCTTTTCTCTCTTCTTTCTCCTTTTTCCTACAAAATGGTCCAACAAGTGCACAGGTCCATCATATATAAAATCGGCGCATGAGCACCAAATTGGTGCACATCAGGCACCCCTCAATCTCCCTCAACCACGTACGAGTGCTGCAATAGTCACCGCTCAATCGTCAATATTCTATCCAAATTGTGCATGAGCGCACATCGGGCATCATTTAATTTGCCCAAAGCATGTACGAGCGTTACACGGGTACGTATCAGGTGCCACTAGTCTGCCATTAATCCGTATGAGTGCCTCAAAGGCACACATTAGGCATGTGACTTCTACCTCATATACGCACAAGTGCGGGTCAAGTGTCTTTTATGCGCTGAGCCCGATTCCCAATATCAAGTTTGATTTTTTTTCTTAATTTTTTATTATATAATTGTTTCCAACCTAAAATTGTATTATTAACATCATAAATTATATACAAAATATGTGGCGTTACAGTATACCGATACCAATTTCATGATATTGCAGTTTTATTGGGAAATAATGGTCTTGGTGAACCCCAATGTCAATATATGTTAACTCGTATGTTAGATATTGGCCGATTTTTTTATTGATATTGCCATTGTGCAATGATGGTGGTGAATTTTGATTGATGTTGCTGACGGTGGCTGTTGGTGGTTGTAGGCTTTTTTTCATGGTTTGGGAGAAGTAAGCAAATTTTTGAACCAGGCAACCAAACATGTTGTAGAAGTTTTAATGTGCCTGGCGTTAGCCCGCATCATAGAGAGTTATTTGGTCAAAAGGATGTTGTGATTCATTTGGTCAAAAGGATATTGTTGTGACCTTGTAATTGTGCTTTTTTGGAAGCTAGTGTCTAGGATCTTACGTTATTTAGCAAAGAAGAGGGAATCTGCCTTATATTAAGGTTTAAACATCTTCATGATAACAAATCTTTTCTTGGAGAAGCCCATGAAGAACAAAATCGTGCAAACCATACCTACAGTTCAATATAGAAAATTTATTATCATGTGAACTTAAATTGCTAAATAATAGTATTAGAGCCGATCCAACCAAAAGAGTGTAGACTTAAGCCATGCCAATTTTGAATCATGCCACATGCGACAATGGCATTGTTCCTTAATTTGGAACAATGTGGAAGCTGATGTCCAGGATCTTACATTCCTAAGAAATGAGGGAGAATGTGCCTGATAGTAAAGCGTAGACATCTACATGATAACAGTTCTTTTCCCGGGAAATCCCAAGAAGAATAAAACCGTACAAGTGCAGGCCCATATCTTCGGCCCAAAGCATGACTACATGTTATCACTTGGACTCAAGTCACTGCATCTTTTTTTAATTAAATTAGGCAGGCACCATTTTAATGTATTTGATGCTCTATGTATGATATTCAGGCTAGAGTTTCACCAGCCTCATGGAAATGCTCTGAGGAGTTCTTTTCAAATCTGATAAAGAGCAGAGATCCTCTTAAAATAGGGTATTTACACCTCTTTATGTATTATGCATAAATGCTACACCTATCATATAATATTTTCTTCATACTAATTTAATGTCAAACTTCTTTCATAATGTTGTTTTAGGTTTCCAAATGTTTGGGCTATGCGATTAGTTCGCCAGCTGTTACTCTGGGATCCTGTAAGTTCCGGATAATTTCAACTAGGTTGTTTATCTGTTCATGTTCTTCTCTCATTTTTCTATTTGATTGCTTCAAATATATTTCATTTTTCTCTATATAAAACTTAGGTTGTTAGCATTTTGAGAAGGATGGGGCAACTTGAGTGCTTTTTAGGTGCTTTTATGCAACAGGGTTACCGCTGTAACATGTTTCAGTCTAAAAATACTATCGTCTTGTTTTTTTCTCCTTCAATATTGTTGTTGTTGTCTCATGCGACCTCAGTGTCATGTTTACTATAATTGCTGCTGAAACAACTTTGAAAAAATAGTGTAAATTTAATCTTTCCTAAAGGTCCTCACCTCAAAGTTGATTGAAGTTTTTTCAATCTTTTTCAGAAGGCTCCTTAGAAATGATTTTGGTAGAAGCTTTTGCTTTTTATCACAAGTGTGCTTTTCAAAATCAATGTCTATAGTACGTATCATCTGTTATGTTATCCGGTGCTGTAACAGTTATATTATTAGATACAGTAAGTCAGTTGAGTCAGGCCCCGTCTCTTAAGTCAAGTTGGATATATCTGATGGGGCATATGTTCGAGATGGGCACAACTTAAGACATGCTCAAGTTCTAAAACTCCAACTATCTTGGGCCCACTGAAAGAAAAAGAAGCTTCCAAACATCCCCAAACGATCAATAGTTTCTTGAAACAATACAAGGAAATTTCATAGTTTTGAACTTATGGATCGGTGTTTCTGATGCATTTGCAGGATGATCGATTGAGTGTTGATGATGCTCTTCAACATCCGTACTTCCAACTTCCTCTACAATCATCATGATCATGGAATTTATATGATAGCTGCCCTTAATGTGGTACGATTTTTAGAGAAATATTGAAGAATTTTAGAGAAACAACTTTCAAGGCCATTTTCTATTTAATGAATTGACTTAAATCATTAAATAGAATGTTTTTGGTGTATAATTTTTAGAGATGATGGAACTTTGGAAGTGTTGATGGACAACAACCATCAAGCCAATGTTGCTCTTCAGCAAATTTACTTGAATCTGTCGTTGACTTGTAGCATGGGCAGATTGCAACTAGCAGGTATGCGTTTGTAATTTGTACAAGCAGTGTATAGAGAGAGAGAACTACTAAAGGCAATATGCCGATAAATTATTGTTAAATGTCATTCCAAATAGAATGAGTCCTTTATCTTCCCAATGGTTCAAATTTATCATTATAATGCAAAAGGGTGATATTAAAATAATATATATAATATTTTTTTGATATCTACCATTTTTATAAGATGATCATTGAGAATTTTATTTGAGAAGACTATAACGGAATCCTTATAAACTAAACCTTCCAAGAAATTTCCCTGAAAATGGAGGACAACAACTTCCATAACTAAGTCAAGCAAGCATTATGCATGTAATTTTAACAAAAAAAAAAAAAGAATACACTATTTTTATATTTTTATATATTTTTTATTTTTTATTAATGTTAAATTTTATCCGTTGAATTTAAATTTAGCAGGTATAAGAGGAATAGCAGGGCGTGTCACTGCCTCCCTGATTAAAAGTGAAAGAGGTAGATGCTGGTTCTTTTGAGGCAACTAGAAGCAAAATCTAACCAGTTTTTCTGATTCAACAAGTCAATATATGATTTTGTATTTTTATTCATAGATATTAATAAGATCTTCTCAGATATGAGAAAGTTTCTTACTTTTGGATCAGCCATCTACAGGTACAGGACAATTGCTTCCTTACAATAGACAACTACTCATCTAAAATTAATTGATAAATCAACCTTCCTAATTGATTGACAAATCAATCTTTCTACCAGTAGCTTAAAAAAGAAACCTTCAATTTCATGTGTACATTCATCTGATTCTATTATTCTCCTTTTGACTGGATATTGATCTCCTTAGATTAGATTCCAGTAGGGACATTGAAGCTTCTTGATACTGATGCTTGAGAAAAAGATGGTTTGGGAAAAGGGCTGCCTTACTTTTGGGTTTATTATTAGTGGTATTAAGGTTATTTTTAAACCTCAAATCTCTTGTTCTTTTTCTCCACTTGAGGAGATTGAGGGGGCTGCACGCATGCACAACCTGGACTTTCCATGTCCTCTGGTAGGGGTCCTCACCCCACCATTCAGGTAGAACACTGGTATTCCACTCCACTTCTCGGGTCCCATGTTTGCCTACTCACTGCCTTAGGCTCTCAGCATAATAAACCGCATTTCCTTACATCCGGCTGCAGCCTTAGTATCTTCTCCGAGCACCTTCCTGCTTGCTCTGACACTTTCTCCTCTGAGCACTGCCACGACTGTTGGCAGAGGAATCCGCTGACAAAAACAATGAAGCAAAGTTGGTGTCTTTAATCTGTTTGCCATTAATATCGAGTAACTTCTCCATTGCCTTCTCTTTCTATCTTCTACCTGCTCCTTAACGATATCGTACTGATCCTCCTCTTTTACCTCCTCAAACTCTCCGTGACTTTGGTCTTTCTCTTCAAATCTCAAGCCATTATTAAAAGTTGGTAAACCTGTGAGCAACGGACTCTAACCTTTCTAGATCTTTTTATTGTTTCCCTCCTTGTATATTCGATAAACCTCTTAAATTACTCCTTTTTGTTGATGCCCAGCTCTTTCTTGAACAATGACTACGAAGAAGGGCGGCCGCTCCTGCACTCTTTTGCTGCTTCGAGCTGAGAGCACTTCTTTGGAGAAGAAGCACTTTTGTGTGAGCTGCCAACGGGGAGATTGATGCTTCCAGCTCCATCGATCGTTTCCCATATCTCAAGAATATGATCATTGAAGATCTCTTTAATCAGAAACTCGATGCCCGCTTCAAAGGGGTTGGGAATGGGCTTTTGCTGGCTTGATCGGCAGCTCCCATGCTACAAGCTACTATGCAATTTTAATACTCATCGTTTTATCAGCGTGGAGCTTGGATTTGAGTATTCCTTTTCTGCAAGCTGCCTCTTCGTTTTCATCACTGCCTTCTCTAAGGCTTTGATCGTTGTCTCGGCATCAGCCCATATATATAGATATTGAGATTTTATTAAGATCATTAAGTCTGTTTCAATTGGAAGTTCAACGACTGAGGATGAACTGATAGTACCTTTTTTTCGGTCGTCGTCAATCTGGTTAAGCTCAGCACACAGAGAAGTATGGTTCTCAGGGGATGTGATGGCTGAATTATATGCAGCCAAACGATCTTTAATTCGATAATTTTCAACTTCTGACATCCGGTTTCTTTCTTTGAGGTTTAATATTTTGACATCCTTGAGACGGCTTCCATTATCGAGGCTCCCATATATGCTTTGTTTAAGGTCCGTGAGTTTCTCTCTAAACAATGCTTCACCAACAATGGAGGTTTGCTGCTCACTAAAGAATGTCATAGCAACAGTCCCCCAAAGCTCCATGGATTCTTGAAGGCGATGACACTCGTAAAACTGCTTACTGTATTTTTGAGATAGCTCGAGAATCTGTTTCTCATTATTGGTGTTTTCGATTCTCGTGTTGTTCAACTCATTCTCTATAGCCTTCAATGATACTTCAGGGACACCCTTGTCAGAGGAAAGCTTCCCGGGATTTTGACTTTTATTGGCGTTCCTAAAAATGATTGAAAGTTGCTGAAATTTAACTGTTTCACCAACTAGAACAGAGTTCTCTTGCTCTAGTTTGTGTTTCTCCTCCGAATCTGCAAGTCTTCTTCTTCAATAATACTGCAATTTTCCTTACCTAGATCTGATAGCATTCTCACGAGATCTTTCATTTCTGCATGGCATACTTCCTCCCTCTGATTTCACTCTCCAACTCTCAATATTAACTCTTAGTTACTCTTGAGGAGCTTCTGCATGTCCCTTAGCAACGAAGAAATCTGCTCGTTCCCAACCCTAAAATCCTGGGTGAGGGCGTTGGTTACATTCTTTAAATCTGTCCTCTCAGGTTTGACTTGATCGAGCAGCGTCACAACAACTGACTTCTCGATAACGAGCTTCTGATTCTCACCCAAGGCTTTGTATAGGGAACTCTGTATATTGTCATATTTTCTCAGTATAAGTTGAAGAACGATTTGTTCTTCATAGGCGTATCATTTCAAGAGCCTTCAGCTGCTTGAACATCCCGATCCTCAATCTTTTCATTGGATCGGACAGCAATCTGACTTCTTCCTGTTGCTCGAGAATCTCGTTCTCCAATTCGGAAATGAGCTTCTCCAACAACTTCAATGCCTCCAAGACTTTCTCACACTTGTTCAGGGAAGAGAAATTCTTGTCCTCGAGATAAAGGTCTCGAACTCTGCGTTTACAGCTTTACCAAGTTGTTCTTCCGATTCTTCTCTCATGCAATTACTCACTTCTCGGAGTAGATGAATCTGGTTTTCTACATCAGCCAATCACGTCTGACTCAATTGGGTCGAATCAGCATTCTCTTGCTTTTCCGAGCCCAAAGAACACTCCAACTCTCGCACGGTGATAAGAGTCAATTTCCTCTCGTCCTCCATAACCAAGTAACTTTGCTCTAAATCTTCGTGAGTGTTTTCCGATCTTCGACAAGCAGCTTCTAATTGCTATTCCAATGATCGTCTCTCAGCAACAAGGGCAGACTTCTGATCACTAAGCAACTCGCACGAACCCGTGAAGTTCTTTGAACTACCCTTCACTGCTTAGAGCTCAGCATTTGCATAAAAAATGTAGTCCTTCAAGAAGGCATTTCTCTCGGAAAATTTCTCCAAATTCACCATCGTCATCACCAACTGAAAAATTACAGTTGCCCTCTTAGCAAGAATTGTGGACTCTGATGCCATGAGCGAGTCGCAAGATTCCTCAAGGCCTTTACCTTAACTATAAATCTTTCCACTGCCTGCCTCAGAGCTGTGACTTCCTTCTCGGCTATGTCAGCTTGCTCGTCAGCCCTGATAGCATCATCCTCAGCCAGCAGCAATTCGTTGTCGAAATTATCTATCTTCCCCAATGCCACCATATATTTCTCGAGACCCAGTTCTTTCTCATCTCTCAGTTGTTGAAGCTCTTCCCACCAGTCTTCAGCTTCCTTGTCTGCTTTGGAAGAGTCCTCTTGAGAACGGGAGATGAAACTCTCCAAGTCGGATATCGTGCTGAGACACTGCTGGTACTGAAGAAGACTGGCTTCTCTCTGAGCTTCAAGCTTGTCAAAGGCGGCATTCTAACTCAAGCTTCAGTTTCAGCTTTGCCCACTCATTCATGGTGTCGTCTCGAGTCCTCTTCTTCACGGGAGATTTTCAACTCTAAATTGGATAATCTTTCCAAACATTGCTGGTATTGAAGAATGACTGTTTGTGAGGTGAGATCTCCCTGTATTAGCAATTTATCGATTCATATTTAAAACATCATTAGATCCGTCCAATATTTTTAATGTATAAGCTAATATTTGCTCTCAAATTCTAATTAAGAAAATTTGTCTAATACTGCCACTCAAATGTTGGCGTATAGGACACTCGGACGCAATAGTAGTTTGAGCTTTTCTTGAGAATATGCCATAAGTTACCTGAGGCATAAAATAGGATACTTTTCCCAATTTTTAATCATAGGTCTAAGTTTTTTATTCAATCAATTAAGTTTGTTATATTGGAGTTTAAATGTTCC
>JAOVVI020000130.1:0-42683 GCA_028571085.2 Nepenthes alata
GTCAATCCGGTCCACTCCCCATTGACCGTCTGAAGCCTTGCTCACCAATCCGGTCAACTCTCAGTTGACCGCCTGAGTCTTGCCCGCCAGACCAGTTTAGTTCTAAGTTAATTAGAACTTCTTCACGGGAGTGATCCCCAACAGCTAGTATGTATACATTTTTACAAGAAATATGAAGACTGCAACTCGTGAGGCTTATCCATTAGATAGTTTTTATTTGCATTCACAACATTTGAAAGAGCAGCTAAGTCAATCCAAGAAAAGTATAGAAACTGATGGGTCTAGCTATAAACAGTAAGATCCGGACCCAAATGTTTGAATCGGGATTGCCAGAGCAGGCACAGTCGTCAGAGTGGCAGATTGTTAGAACAATCTGTCCTGTCAGAGATGGTTTGTCACTTGATCGGTTGTCAGCAAGCCAGTTTGTCAAAAGGGAAGGCACCAAAGGCAGACTATACAAAAAGGCTGTTCTGTCAAAGGATCTGTGTTGTCATTCCAGACAAAATGCCAATTTAGCTTAGACTATTGACCAAAGTCAAAGAGGCCGACGTGCCTCACACCACGTCAATATAGACCAAGACAAGTCCATTGAGGAGCTCGGCATGTGGAAAGTTAATCAAAAGAGCTCACAAAGTCAAAGATCTTCTAGACATTCATTCAGATTCCAAAATCAAAAAATCGTGGCATGATATTAAGACATTTTTTAGCTAAACCGTCATCAGGACTTCCAAAAGCTATCTAGAGTTGCCAAAGAGGGAAGAAAATGACATGCTTATCAAGAACAGTTACAAAGACTGAATAAATACTTAATTTAATTTGCCAATCGCTCTGAATAACTAAGGCTGAGTGGTTATATAGTAAGCGCTCATCTTAGTTAATGGCTTGAGGAAGGTTACTAAACCGCCTTTAGTATAGGTCCAACAACTCTATAAATATAAGCACCTTTAGCATAGAAAGAGACATCTTTTGCATCTACTGCATCATTTGCTTTCCTGAGTACTCATTTATGTTTGAATCACTCCATAAATACTTGTTCAAATACAAGTCCTGCTATACTTAACCTGCACAACAATGTTAGGAGCCTGTCTCCAAGTGACCCCTACATTAAAAAAAATCTCATGGAACACTGTCTTCCAGAATCCTGTATCCTCTCATATTGCTTGCTTCTTAGTTGGTGTAGTGTTGAGGATAAATTGAGAAGGTATTCCTATATCTTTAAATTCTTGTTTTGATTTGTTGTATGTAAGATTCAAATTAGAAGCACAAAAAAGCCCAATTAGGAATCCTTTGGGCCGAATCCTGATTTATGATATATATCAAAAACTATTGGATGCACAATCCTACTGTTCTGGTACTAGAGTAATCACATTCTAACATGGTATTGATGGTATCAGCGTTTAATGCTAGATTGGCTTTTCAAGAAAACCAAGAAATGGATGATTTTTTCAAGTCCACAATCAGATAAATGCCCCACATTTTGTCCCCTTAACTGGTATCATCATTTATGGAACATAATCACTCAATTTTATTCCTCTAATCTTCTAAATTTACACATCCACTATCAAGTGCTTCGACTGGGCTTTGTCTATCACTCACCCCAACACATTTCTCATTTGAGCCTAAAGTAAACAAAATGCTGAAAAAGACGGTAAAAGAGGGACGATAAACCCAAACTAATTAATTATTCACTTGGCACTTTTGGGCTCGAAAGAAGTCAAAGGGAAACTAAGAAGATGATAGTGTTGGAATAAGCTGGTAAAGTAACATAAAAATTTAGGATGTTTGTGGGTCTGTCGTGAAAGAGGGAAAAAAGATTTTCCTGGATATAAATAATTGGGTAAGAAGATCAACTCATCTATTCCGTGTAATATCTTGAATTTGAAAGTATATGGTGCCAAAAGTATTGAAAGGACTTGAATTTACCTTTCTTAGTTTATTATATTAAATCCATTGAAATCCATTGGCTGTCTTCATTCAAGTTTTCTTGAAATGTATATTGATTTGCTAGCTAATTTTATGGTTTTGCATGAGTATGTATTAGACTTGCTTGTGTTTCACAATGGTGTCATCATGGGTGTTTGCATCGTAATTGTACGAGTTTGAGACTTTGATTATATTTTCTCTTCCTTTTTTTCATTTTTTTTGTTTGTTTTGGTGTGGGAATGGACTCATAGGAGTAATCCGGAGGGGATTAAAAACTAAATCTTCAACTTTTCTGCTGTTGTGCTATCTTTTGTTATTTTCTTTGTGCTTTAGAAGATTAGAGGGAGTTATACCATATATCAAATACATGGTGCAACTTGCACCACAACTGTTAACAATACGGACATGATGCTGTGGAGACTTACAATTGCTAACAATATGCTCATGACAATGTGACATTGAGATATCGTGACACCTTGATAAAGAACTATGAATTATAATGGTGGCTAAATCTGTTGCTTGATAGAAAAACATATTAAAAGCCACCTAAATTCTGCTACAAATCAGGATTCTTTTTACATAAAGGCAGTAGGTTTGATTAGTAGTATTATTCTATCAGCTTTTCTTTCCAGCAGTTCTTGAAAATATTCTGTTGTTTTACTAGGTGCCTTTTTGTTGATTCTTATTGAACTAAAATATATTGGCTTGACAATAAGTTGATTTGATAGTACTGTGCACCACATGTATTTAGCATCACATTGCTGAAACCACACAAAAAAAAGAAAAAGAAAAAAAAAGAGATGCCTCAATATGGAAACAATTGTTATATATAGTCACGATTTGATAGATATAAATAAGCAATGGGGGATGCACTATTCAATTAGGTGTCCTTGATTTATTGATTGTAAAGTTTTCTCCCACTGAACCTATTGAAATGTGAATATGAATGATTTATTGCTTATAGGGAAAACCAACATATCAACAAGATCATTGGCATGGATTTCAGAGATCCAGAATTAGTGCTTTATTTTGGAGAACCAAGAAGAGAGTGGAGTCACCTGATGCGGGTATTTCACTGGGGGATTTCTTTCTGACAGGTTCAGGCTCAGAGGTGCTTATTTGTCACTCTTCCGGCTATTGTGATATATGTTTTTTAGGTTACTTTGCAAATACATTAGATTGACATTATGCCATTCTAATTCCACCTTATGGCTTGCAGGGCTCCTCAAAAAAGTCATTTGTACCCAAGAAGATATCACTTTCAACAATTTCTTCTATCTCAGAAGTTTCATCAGAAGATTGGGATGCATGTGTTCTAGATTCTGGTGGTCCTGACAAGTTCAATCCTTTTCTTACTCATGGATTTCTCTCTAGTTTAGAGGAATCAGGTTGTTCTGTTCAGGTTTGATTTCATTGCTACTTCATGTTTTCTGGTGACATTGGTTCCTTTCTGATTACTTAAAATTGGATTCATATTACATGTAAAATGGTAGAGAATCCTTGTCATTTTGTGGTGCTTCAGCTTTATGAGTTGTATTTGTTGCATGCTATTGCTTCTAGACTCTATTGATTATTAGTAATCATAGTTTTAAGTGGCATTCTAGGGTTCACTGCATCCCATCACAGGTGTTTCATAATGGTAATGCTGACCTCGATTGTTTATAGTTAGCAAAGCCTAGAGGCCCTACGTCAAAGAGGTGCGAGAATTTAAGTAATAGACGACAATTCTAAGACATTAAGGAACTTTGATGATTTTTTTTTTTTTGATAATCTGGAATGTGTTTTATCATAAATTGTTATTTTCAAGTATTTATACTTGAATTTTATCATGTGTGACTTAGATACTTAATTTATATGCTAATCGTAATTCATAAATATCTTACATTTATATTGTCATAAATAGTAAACATTATGTTAAACATATAAATAACTAAGAAAACATGCACATATATGAAGAAATTATGTAGTAAACAAAACAATGAATCATGTGTAAAGCAAGTAAATTTCAAACAATAAAAGAAAAGCTAATTGTAAGTTCTAACAATTTTTAAGATAACCAAACTTCTCTTCTTTTACATTTAGCTAACAGTTCTTTATAGTGTGTTGGGAATCACTATTGTGGTGTTATAAATTATCTTCCGTCCATTAATGTTATTTAGTTATATTAGGTCTGTTTCAATTTTTCTTTCAGAAATGTTGGACCATGTTTCAATTTCAAGTAAATACACTGTAGTCTAAAGGGCACTATTAATTGATGCGTTTGTCAAAGAACTGAAGCCTCCCTTGTACTTTCTCTGGTTTGCGGCTTTCTCCATGAACATGTACTGTTTTCTTTCATCATATGTTTCTTATACTTTTCAATATAACTAGTAGCTATGAGGCTTAAAGTCCCACGATCATCTTGATTATTCACCTAAAATTGTTCCAGGAGACTGGATGGTTGACCATGCACTTAATTGCCAAGGACGAAGTTAGCAATATTCTCGGCGTTGTTCCACTATATCTTAAGAGGTATTTTACAGGCCTTGAAATTTTCAAAACATTATTGTTATATGTTATTAAGACGTCTCTTTCCTTTAGTTTTATAATTTATGTATATTAACACTGGTCATGTCTCTTCAACAATTGGGTGCAGCCACTCTTTTGGCGAATACGTTTTTGATCATTCTTGGGCAGATGCCTTCTATAGTTATGGTTCAAGCTATTATCCGAAATTACAATGTTGTGTACCTTTTACTCCTGTTACTGGTCAAAGAATCATAATACGTAATATGCCCTGCAAAGATGAAGTTTTTGACATCTTGGTATCTGCGCTGAAGGATCTCACTATGAAGGTACTTGATGTGTTTCTGGATTTGCTATTTAGTAACAATAATTTTGTTGTATAAAAAATGTGTATTCTTGATGTGTTTCTAGATTTGCTATTTTGTAACAATAATTTTGTCATATGAAAAGTATGTGTATTCTTGTATTTGTTATTCGAGAATGTTCTCTGGATGTGGACCATCTTTATGCCAATTTGAAATTTCACTCAATTTGACAATAAGAAAAACAAGCATAACATAGAGTTACGTAAATCTACATATTATGATTTTGCTTCAGTTGTTTCAGGGGTCTCTTCATTCCAAATGTCTTTTGTTTTCTTTTACCCTTAGTTGTATACTTGTTTTGTACATGCTAAATTGTATAGTCCTTTAGATCATCAAACACATGCTATAGGTGTGTGCTTGTGATAATATTTGAAATTACCATAGTTTGTTTTGGTTTTACCTCTTTTTCCTAGTTGGTTTAGTGTGGAAGAAAAATTCAATGAAGAGACAGGATGTTTTAGCTATGAGAGGGAGGATAGAATTGTGGTGAAAACATTTTTTCCATTTCACCTTTTGTCTTAGGCTCACAAAACAAAATTGTGGTCGTAGGTGGTGACGATTAATCATGCGTTGCAAATGTTGCATAGCGCACTGCCATCGTCTCCTTGTGTGTGTGCATGTGTTTATGGTTTTCAATTGGAAGAAACCAAACCTTATAGTAAAAAGTAAACACTTTTTCCTCTATCTTTACTTTATATGTTTGCCATATTTCATAAAGTTTATTTCACATTTAAATGAGCTTAGATCCATTGGCACCTAATGTTGAATTTCCTTTATGGTGTCCATGACTAAGAACATAATACCTATATAATAAACTCTATGAAGCATGGCATAGATTTACAATAGAAATAAAACTTAAAAATGGTTCATGGTATGGTCCAGTTGTTTGAAAATAGGAAGTTAGGGTGAACCGTTTGGTGAGGGAGGTAATTTTTTGTTTATTTGACCATATTGCAAATCAGGTTTGGTCTATTTTGTTTAGACGGTTTAATGCATGGCTTGTCCTTTCTTGGGGTATGGGTTGGTGAGGGAGGTAATTTTTTAATATTTGTTTGAATCTTGCCATACTAATCACAATGTACCTCCTTATTAACATAAAAACGATTCTTCTTTTAGGTTTTCTTATTTTCATAAATAGATAGATCGTTTATAACTCTAAAAGAAGGCTTCATTATACTTGGAGAGTGGAGAACCTAAAAGGCTACAACAGTTCAATCAAGAGTAATACTGCGAGCAAGAAGTCAAGAATTGTAGAACCATGCAGTCAATGTTATCAGGGACAAGAAAGTTCTTTTCTCTCAACACTCACATTGTGTGTTTGATAATTGATTGAGCGCCCGATCAAAAGAGTAGATGAACCCTAAGATGAGTGTAAAAAAATGTAAAATGCATTGTGCATTTTTTTTTTGGTATTTTGTGTGGCCCATTGAGGCTAACTATGGAGCGGTCTGTAGTCCTTGGCTTTCTCTAGCCTCTTGTGATTCCTGTCACCAATAACATAAATCTTTAAAATTTTTTGTTAATAGTTCATCTCTCTTGATAATTCAATCTGTAAACCTGGAATTTGAAACCATTTCTTTCAGCTTCCATGACTTATAATTATAGCTTCACACAACCATCATTGCAGCCAATGTAACCATCCCTATGGCCAACCTGTAAAAATGAGTTTTGTTGCTTTAGATTCCTATCACTTTTGAAAATCCTGGTTGGCATTGCAGAGGTCTTTATTGCTAACAATGCTAGGAAGAAGAAAAGGAAGAATAACAAGAACTTCATACAGTGTCATTGGGATGTTCCAGTGGGATCTCCAGGACATGCCTCGGAATCAATAATCTGTCTCACAACTGGTAAAAAGAAGTCCACTCATGAAATTTCTCTTCCGTGCGCATGCTAATCTTGCCAAACAATCTGCCGTGGAGTTCCCTTCTCAGTATGTGTGAGACAGAGCACTCCTGGCCACTTGTGATCAAGCTTTTGGAATCCAAGAGAAGACCTCTGATTGGGTATTCAGTTGCAACTTGCAATAGGCTCATTGAGCTTGTTGACTACAAAATCAAGTTAATTTTGATCATACTTTCTTAATCCTTGCTCCTAGGCAATCATCAGAGCAATGGAATATGACCTTAATTTCAGTTGTGAGAATGTCAGTACCTTCAAGATGCACCGAGGATCCTAAGACTCATGGCCCTAGTTATCCCTTCCAAGGCCTTCCATGCTGGAGGCATTGCTTCGAGTACGACTTGCATCAGTATGATTTTGCCCAAGTTCCTTGGAGGTGGCTGCTAGGGGGCAGCTCTCCTGCCTAGTTGCTTGGTCTAAACAAGGATGTGAGGAACCAAGTCTTCGAGATCCTGCACTAGCAGCCAGATGCTCTTCTTTGGATTGGGGTCCTCTTGAAAGTCTATCAGAGATATCTTCTTGTTGTGCCAGCGCTGTATTAGCCAAAGGGTTGCCATGATCAGACATGTACACAGGTTCTTTCTTGTAACCAAATTTCCATTGATCCAGGTGCTTATGGGGTCTAGTGGATAATAGATGTATATTCCCCTCTAAGAACCATTCCCAAACATGTCTTTCCCTTGTGTGGTCTCGAAGCAAGTGGGTTTTGGGCAAGCCACGTGCCATGCAACTATCTTATGCAGACATTTTTTTTCCCCTGTACATCTGTGAGAATCGAGTTCTTGAGCACAAGCCAAATTGGAACATTGAATTTCGGTGGAAACTTCAGTTTTCAGACTTCAACTAGTGCATATCTCCTGGAGTAGATTGTTCATAAGCAGATTTAACACTGCATGTACCGTAGCTACTGTCCCAGATGATTTTATCTTCACCATTGGTGATTCTAACACATGAATTCTTCTCAGTAGCATGCATGCATCCATAGGCTTCCCCCCTCAATTAGTAGCGTGCTCCAGGAGCCATTCTGGATGATGTAGTTAGCACTTTGAGATCAGCTTCCTCAATTGGATTGGTGGGGCATGCTTTAAGGATCAGTGGGTAGTCTCCGTCCCCTTTTTCCTTCCAGAAGTGTGTTGTTCTTCCATTGCCTGTGGACCATTTGGTTCCTTAGATGATAAGGTCCCTTGTCTTGAATATGCTGTGCCAACTTCTCAATTATCTTGCTTGGGCTTTTGCTGAGAGGAAGTCAATCTTGTGGAGGTACTTAGCTCAAAAAATCTGGTTTTACAGCTTGTTTGATCCATGAAGGAGCTCCTGACCCATTTTATGTAGGTGCACGATATTGTTGTCTAGTGCCTGCTTGATACATGCCCCTCTATCTTCTTGGAAAATCACATTTCATCCTACTTCACCAGGTGTATTATCCGGTCACCTTAGAGAAAATGGCAATTGATGTGGTCAAGTAGATTGCATGTATCCTTGGGTAGAGCATGAATCTGCATCAGGTGCATCGAATTGACTGTTAGGGAGGTTATGGATTTGATTAGTAGAGATTTGCTTGCAATCTGTCAGATATATCTGGCATGTTTAGATGGGAAAAATATCATCCATTTTCCATTTTTCAATTTATTTTAACTTTTCTTCTTTTTCATTGCATTAGTTTTCCTCTAAACCATGTTCATTTATTTCTTTTAGATATGTGAATATTTTTACAAGTTAATATTTGCTAATGGTTGTTTACAAAATCTCAATAAGACATATGGTTAAATTTTAATAAAAATTACATGATAAATATACTCGGTGTATTCATTTATAATAAACTAAATGATTGAACTCAATTTGTGATTACTCGTTTTGTAGTTACTAAAATTTATAAAAAAAGTCTATGTAGCGAATACTAACATATCGTTTAGCAGATGTAATTCTTAATAATAGTCTATTATATAAAATGATAGTCGCCACATGTTTTTTATTGTACTACGCATAGCGAATGTTGAACTAGTAGTTATGACTCTATTAGAAGTATTAAGTTAGGCCATTCAATATTTTACTACACATAGTGGATGTTGAGCTTGAGCTTTAGTTTGTGTTCGCCAAATTAATGAATCAAGTCTAAATTTAATAATACTCAATTTGTTTATGACGTTTCCTATATAATTGTTAGTATGCCAAGAATGGAAATCAATGACAATATTTTTTAATTAAGATGATCCCTCAAATTGTTATTTTATAATTAGTTTAATTTTATCATTAATTCAGTAGTACACATCATTTTCTTTATGATAGAAGATGCTAGACGACAACTTAAACATTATCATTATCCAAAAAATCTAAATATTGATTAAAAATTGTACTTTTAGCTTTTCATATTGATTAATATAACAATTTTTCCTATGGTGTAAAGATATATTTCGTATCATTTTATAACTTACATGGAATTATTAGATAACGCAAAATAAAAAAGGTAAAATTTGATTATAAAATTAATTTAATTTTTTAATGAAAATATTACTATAAATTCTGTATATATTTGTATTTATAAGATTACAAAATAATATTTCAACAATCATCAATTCTTAAAATATTAGTGTATAAGTAGAATTTAGAAACTTTGCTTTATCGCCATTGAAAAATTCTTGAAAATATCTTTGTGGGATGTTTTCTAGAGTTTTCTGAAACTCATTTCAAAATGAGGAAAATGAAAAGCTCTGTTTTTTTATTTTTCTAAATGGAAAACATATAGATTTGAAAACATTTTTAAAATTTTTTATTTTCCTGAAAATATTTCTAGAAAACAGCCTCTGTTTAACTACTAAACTGATTCTTAGAGTCTGTAACTATATCAATAATAGTTCTATGATGATAAGGAGAGGGCCTGCCATGTATAATTCTAGCTCTAAGCTATTTTGCCAAAATCATTCATCATCTTGAATCCATATAGAAATTGAATCTCCTCTGCTAACTCCTTGCTGACACACGATATAAGCATTTGGGATTTTTCTATGATGACTCATCGGGCAAAGGCTTGATAGAACATTTAAAGAGAGTGGTGACTGTTGTAACCTGCTTCCTAATTGATTTGGCAAAGAGCTGCAAGTCAACAACGCAAAAGATGGGAAAGTGTGGGGGCCCTTGTTACATACCTGGAGTGGCTTCTAGTTTCCAGATTCAATTTTCATATTACTTTGTTGGGATGACCTTTCAATGCAGAGAACAAAATGTAGGGGGAAAGAGGACTACCTATCTTAGACCACACGCAGGGGCAAACAAATTCAATGATGATGCTGATGAGGTTATTGGGGATGTTAAAGGATTTCATTGTGTCCTGGACAAATTCTTGTTTAATCTTGTCACTTGCTTTTTCTAGGTCAATCTTCAAATCCAGGTATGCATTTTTGCCCTTGGCATTACTTATTGTGTGGATCATTTCATGGGCTGCTAGAATGATGTCATGGTGAGTTGTGGTTGGGTAGGGCCAATGATGTTGCTACGGAGAGGTCTAAGCCTTTCGACAGTCACTTTGGTAATGACTTGTAGTTTGTGCTGCACATTGCAAAGTGAGATGGGCTGAAATTAGTTGGGTGACTTCAAGGCACTTGCTTCAGGAATGAGTGCAAGTGTGGTTTATGCCTTTTGGTAGGGTTCCTTCTTTGAATGCATTACTTTCCAGCCTGAGAAGATTAGCTTTGGCAGTTTCCTAGGAGTTTTGGAAAAAGGTAGCAGGGAAACCATTTAGCCCTGGAGATTTCAGAGGCTTCATAGAGAACATCGCACTTTTCAACTCATCCAGTGAAAATGTAGTACCTAGATTCTCCAGTTGAAAATTGGTGTAGGGCCATTGAGTTGGCAATCGTCCACCACAGTGTTGTGCAGGATCATGTAAGATGCCATTGAAGAGCTACACTGCCAATTCCTTTAATACCTCATTGTGGCTCTACCAGATCTGCTTTTGATTTTCTTGATCAGTGATCCAATTTTGACGATTTCTATTGATTGCAGTAGGAAAGAAAAATTTTATATTCCTTTCACCTTTAGATAATCAGTTGATCTCGAGCCTTGATTTATGGAACCTAAAAAAAATCCTCTGTCCAGGATCTTTCGGTATTAGGATATATATTATGCTTCAATCATCCTGAGTCGAATGGAGTCAACCATTGGAGGGGTTTCTTGGGCACCTTTTATGCTTCTGACTAGTTTCCTTTCTCACGTAGCAGATTATCAAAAGTGTTTATATTCCAGGCTTCTAGTTGTTCCTGCAGAAGTTTGTTCCCAAATGTATCCTTGCGTTTGTGACTGATTGCTGTCTTGTAGTTAGGTGACTACACCACGTTGCCGCAAAACAGAAAGGTTTGAGATGCATGGTAGAATTGCAGAGTCCTTTAGTAACTAGGAAATGAGGCAGTTATCAGAAGAGATCTTGTTGAGATTGGTTATAGTGGCTGCTTTCTTTTCCATTCATCTGTTACAAATGCACGATCATGGCACTTGTGGACAGATTCGAGTGTTGCATAGTCCACAAAGTGAACTTCAGTCCCTTGAATCCTAGATCAGATAACCCAGATTCATCAACCTTTGTCTGAAATTGTATACATTTACCTAGTTTTGCTGCCTTTTCCCTCTGTTTCTCATTTGAAGCTAGGATATTATTAAAATTCTCAATGTTACACTACAGGAGGCACAATGAGGGTGCTAGCCAACCAAGATCTTCCCGGAGCCTCTTGTGTTGATGAGTTTTCAGCCTGGAATAGATGGATGGGAAAAGTTTGAATCACCAGGTTGAGATTGCTAATACATTAATATTGATTGATTCATGGCGCCGAAGTATCATATGCAACCAGAGAATCCCTGTGTCTCTCTAATGTTAGTTCCATTGAGGTCTAACTGTCTGATGACCTTTTTGGCCCCTGAACTGCTGAGACAGAGCTCCAGCATAACAACCAATGTTGCGTAGGTCTTTCATTATGATTAACTATATCCAATTTTTGTTTTGGGATAATATTTTTGCTCCCTAAATGTCTTTGTTTTGGTAATATTTAATCATGGAGTTATTTCATGAATATCCAAGTTTCAAGGTTACTCTTGAAAATCAATTTGGTATGTAAAGAGAGAGAGGGAGAGTATGTGATAAAGCTGGGAATTTGACACCATGTGCTAATGGATCTTGCCTCATATAGATCCATTTTAATTTTTCATGCATCACATGTGCTTCAAGGCTAGCACTTCTGAGTTGCAATTTAACAGGCATTCTTTTTCTCCTTTTCCCATGCTTTGTGTTTTTTATTGGACAAGAGGATGGGGTCTATTGTCTTGTATTTAACATTATTGTGTATCATCAAATGACTGCAAATTTTATCGATTATTATAAGCAAATAAACCTAGGAGCTGATTATATAAAAGGAAAGGGAGTATTGGAAAACATTGACTGCCTTAAACTTCCAAGATACCTTAGGAGGCAAATATCTTGTTTTGTGCGTCAAATACTGACTTTGAAGTGCTTGAAAGCAAGTAAATTTAGCATCTTCTTTTAAAGATCGGAAGCATTGGGATCGTCATACTAAGCTTGGTTCCCATGTCCTGAGTCACTTATGTTTCCCTAGGGGACCTCTCATCTATTATGCATTTGTTTTCCAAAACATCATGGTGCTCCTGCTGTTACTTCCATCATAAAAAAGGACTAGTAGAATCTCAAGTTTTACCATGGATTAAATGGATTCTTATGGGAAGTTGGTGCGTTGACTATAGAATTATTATCCATTGGTCAACATAGGATTTCTAGTTTGGGTTTTTGGATGGTCTACAATGGATTTAGAAGATATTTTGTTTGTTTGTCAATATCAAGAGTATTCTGGTTGTCTCATTGTTCTGTTTTTCAAAGATTTGAAATTGGAACCTAGTTTTATATAGTGAAATGGTATTGTTATTTATGGTTGTACATCTTGTCACAGCTTCAGGTCTCATCTGTGCACATTACATTTCCATCCGAACATGAGTGGTGCACAATGAAGGAAAAGGGCTTTCTCCAAAGGATAGGCATCCAATACCATTGGAAAAATAGGAATTACAGGAAGTAAGAATACACATCTTTATTTTCTGCGGTTATATTTGTGGTGAATAGAACTTGGAGAGTACAGGGATTTCAAGAAGCTATGCTGCCATCTTCTGAATTCGCTATTCTTAACATTTTTATCATGAAGGTGATTTTTAGCTGTGAGCTCATGACATAAAAGATAAGATATAAGCGGGAAGACTATAGTTGTCTTTGTGTCTTTCCAACGAGGCACCTAATTACTTGGGAATTCTAAGAAGCATGGACAAAAAAATGAGACACAAATATGACATGACATTGATATGTAGGCACTCTAATTTTTCTAAAAATTAGGAAATGACATGCTGGGGACACTTTTAACTAATTCATAGTTTTTCACATGTGAACATATTTGATCAAACAACAATATTTTACATAAAATAACTAATCAAAACTTACAATTTCTAATTTCCATCAGATGTGTAGTTATAAGCCAAAATTCCTCAACAAAGGATTTTCCAAAGAAAAAAGAGGCAGGGGCATTAAAATGGTAGTCGATATTGTTCCCAACTAAAAAAAAAAAGAAATTGAAAAGGAAGATGAGAATGGGAAACAAATATACAGTATTATATGTTGCTGTTCACAGCAGAATAAAGAAGCAACTGAATTCAACAGAGAGAGCCATGGCATAATATAGGACTTGAAAGTCTTTTTTTTTTTTTTCCAGCCACAGGGAGAAATGAGTGAGCTAAGAAAAAAAATTAGAAAACATAGTTTTCAAACAATGCTCCAACGGCATAGTTATAACATGAATAGAATAGCCAAGTTTCAACATCTACAAAGCCAAGGCATATGCTAAAAGTTTCACAACAAAATATAAGAACAGAAAGAAAAGTAGAACCAGGGTTATATTAGAACATGCAAGGGAATACTTTTGTTAGAATATAGAATAAAAAGAGCACTATGCGAGCACCTAATTTCTCCTACTGATCATCCATGAGAGCTCGCTTCAATTTATTGTCTTTTGCTTTCAGGTGCTGTGCTTGCTCTTTTAGGTGCTCATTTCTCTCACCCCAATCCCATGTTTTGTACTTTTTAGCTAATTGTTAACTAGCTTTAATATGTATTATTTTTGTCAAATGCTATTCTTGTTTTAAGAATAAGAAAGCCCAAACATGTCCTCAGCGTGTCGGAAATATTCCGACCACATTTCAGAGAGTGCTGATTCGCCCCAGAGGATGCCTGACAGGATGACACATGTTAAAGTGTGTTCAGAGAGTGTTGTTGTCCAATCATGAATGCAAATATCGGCTGATATGTAATGGTATCGGGGCCTCCTGATACCGATTTTTCTTGATACTGTGACATTGTGTATTTTATGGTTGTTTTGCTTGATGAAATGGCTGCTAAGCTTAAGCTACAGGATCATACTAGAGAAGTATGAGGTTTGCCTTTTGGTGTTAAAATGAGTTATTGTTTCTTATGATGGTTTAATAATTTGTGTAAGTGACTTGCCTGATGGCCAGTTGGACCCTTAACAGAAGTAGTTAATAGCCAGTTTGCTTCTGCTTGCAGATGCAAAGGATATAACAGTAACTGGATAACAAACAAATGACAAATAGGAGGCGAGTAAAGACTTATGGAATGTGAGTTCTGGGATCATGTGAAAACAGCCCCCAGCGAAATGTAAAAAGTTGAAGATTTTGGAGTGAGCCGCCAATTTATCTGCAGCTAATGTACAAAAAGGAAATGTTGGGACCAATGAGATGTTTCATGTATTGTGAGGGTGAGACTAACAGGTGATAGACTGAGTGACAACTAATCAAGTTGTTAAAGGTGGCAAAGAAGAAACAATTGCTATAGGGTGAAAAATTGTGACCTGTTCCAGTTTACCTTCATTCGTGCCAAATGCTGGAAAGTGATATTATAATTGAATTCAGATGGCTGGTGTAATGTTTTGTGAATGCCATTGTTGATGTATCTTAGTTGAAATTTATGAAAATTAATACTGTCATCGAAGTTCTTTGATATTGTAACAAAATATATGATTCATTCTTAAGTTTGAAAATTCTTGTGGTTTGGTTCTGTGTTCTATTTCCCACCTTAACACCTATTACACTGGAGTTCCAATGGTTCTGAAACAATTGTCTCATTTGATTTTAGTCTGATGCATATATTAGCAATAACTTGTTGTGATGTCTTTCCATGGCACAGTTTTAATGAGTTCTTGATGGATTTGAAGCAAAATAAGAGGAAAAATATTCGTCAAGAACGTAAAAAGGTCAGCCTCCTCAAATGGTTAGGGTTTGTTTGGCCCAACTTTTTGAAAGCTTTTGTTCTTTTGAAAAAGCTTCTGTGCGCTGAATTGTTGCTATAATTCTGCTGTGCGGCCTTTTGCAATTGCTTTTGATAGCTTTGGAACATAATGTGATATTTGATATATCATTGGATAGGCCATGTTGATATTCCTTCTCCTTTGTTTCCCTTCTCTTATTAGGGATTAAAATTGAATTCTTAATCCTTATATGAAGCATATTCCTTGCTTGGATAGCCTCGTTGATTGTGTGGTATTTGATAATAGCTCGGAAACCTATGTGATTGTACAGAAATGAATTCCACTTGCCCATCAGGTTAGAATACTTGGAACAGAATTTCTTCATTTATTGGGAAATAACAAATGGTGAATGTGAACCATAAATCGGCTAGGCTCCATAGCTATTGAAAGCTGCTCCATAGTGTGAAGAATTTAATGTGCATTTGACAATCATAAATATATCTTCCATGGAGCTCATTTCTAGCATTTTTTGCCTGTTGAACCAAATGATGTAGGATGAAGGCTGGAATTTTGCTTGATATTTGTGCAAGAACAATTTTCTCCGCTAAGCCAAGTGGGTAAAATGTGGTAGAGTTGCAAATAGTATTCTTGTTATAATAATATGGATAAAATTTACACAGATGTCTATTTGATTTGTTGTAATAATGTGGGTAACAACTTCCCATAGGAACTGTAGGAGCTTTTAGAAATTGACCGCCACACTAAATTTATGTGAAATATAAAGTTTGCTAATAGTAAGATAATTCAATTTTTGACCAATCTACAATACTAACTTGAATATTCATACAACTGTACTTCATCCAATTGGAGCTTCAAATTGGGGCACATGGGAATTTCTACTAGACAAGTTCTAAGAAGGTTAGTCTCATGCAATAGATCAAGTATATACTTTCATTGAAATAGAATTATGCTTTATTGAAATTTGGCAACTTTTAGTTTTCCTATAAAGTAACAAAGTTATCCTAAATCTTTTAGTTGAAAGTTGTAGGAGTTGCTTTTTATCCACAAACCCATCTATATCATTTTTAGTAATAACAATATCATTGATAAGGACTATAGGGACTGTATAGCCCGTATTCTTTCGCACATGAAATGCTAAGTGGTTTTTATGATAAATACTAAGTGGTTTTTATGATAGCGTCGCAAGTCGAACTCTAGAAGAATCTATAAAAACTTTTCTTACCAATGTTCTAGGTGACTGCTTTTGTTCGTATGATACCTTCTTCAATTTACAAACATATTTCTTGACTCCCCTTGAGCAACAAACGTTTGTAGTTCTTGCATGTAAACTTTTTTGAGCAAGTCAACATTAAGAAATGCATCATTAACGTCCAATTTAAAGGGAAGCCAATCAAGGTTATCATCAATGGGAATGAGAACTCGAATATAAGACATCTTAGCAACAGGTGATAAAGTTTCATTATAGTTAATACCTTATGCTCGTGTATAGCCTTTAGCAATTAATCAGGCTTTTAGGAGGTCAATAGAGCTATTAGGATGATATTTGGGTACAAAAATCCACTTGCTACCAATGTTGCATGCATTAGGTGGTAAAGGGCCAAGTTTTCATGTTTCATTTACATGTAGGGCTGCTATTTCTAATTCCATTGCTTTTCTCCTGCCAAAATCAGATGATGCATCCTTCACGGGTGTAGGGGTAGCCACACTAGAAAGCTGCTATGTAAAACACCAAAATCTATAGAGACATTGAGTAATAGGATGATGTGTGCACAAGTACATTTACCTTTGTGAAAAGCAATGGGTAGAGATTTGAAATCTATAGGTGCAGGATCTGTAGATGCCAAAGAAACAGATGGAGGCACAATGGTATGTGACTGTTAGGTATAAACTTGTAGAGGATCAGAGCGATCATAGTGGTTTGTGTGTGGGCATAAATGGATGGGCTGATTAGTAGGATCGGAAGAGGCAATGTCAGGTGGAGGAACTTAAGGGTTAGAAGATGGCACAACAATTGGAAAATAGGGAATAAATATCAGAGCATGGGGTTCCCATGAGGCTTTTTTGAGAAATATGGTATAGATCTATCAAATGTAACATCCGCGCTTATAATATAGTGTTTAGGTGAAGGATTGTATGATCAATAACTATTTTATGTGTGAGAGTATCCAAGGAAGATATATTTGTTTGATTGAGGATCTGACTTGTCATATTCAGGTCTAAGCTTATGAGCATAGCACACACTCAAAAACCATAAGAGGGATCATTTAGGATGATGAAAATGGAAATGAGAGAAAAAGGTGAGTTTCCATCCAAAATAGAGGATAGCATATGGCTGATGAGATAGCATGCAGCGAGAACATCACTCCAGAATTGATTAAGAACATACATGCAACACGTAAGGGCCTAAATAAACAAGTGACGATTTGGGCATTTAGAAACTATATTTTGTTAATGAGTACACACGCATAAAGTTTGATAAAGAATGCGTTTAGAAACGAGATAATAGGTAAAAGTGGTGGAATCATATTCTTTGGTATTGGTAGAGCAAATAATCTAAATTTTGTGTTTGGGCTGAGTTCTAAATTGGGATCATAACAATTTGAATAAAGAAAGTAGCTTAGAGTGACTTTTTATTAATTATATCCAGGTCATGCAAGAAAAATCATCTGAAAAATAATCAAAGATTGAATTTTATTAGTGGAAATATGAATTGTTGCCCATATGTGGAGTGTGTTAATTCAAATGGTTTAGAAGCACGACTAACACTTCTAGAATGAAATGACATGGTGATGTTTGTTAAATTGACAAGCTTTTCATGGAAGAAACGATATAGTGTAGACCCTCAATTTGACACTTTTGAATAAGCAAGGACAGATAACAAAGATCAGAGGGCTCGAGTAGGAGAGATAGGCGAGATGTCAAGATAACCCGCTTCATGCCCTATATCAATAATTTTCTTCATCTTGAGATCTTGAAATATGCACATGGAAGGGAAAAACTTACATAACAATGTAAAACTCATGTTATTTGACTAATAAAATAATAGGCTGAATTGGGGATTTAGAACATGAAGAACATCATAGACATCCATAATATGGCTTAAATAGATGTTTCCTGAGGCTGCAATTTTAGTCTAAGAACCATTTGTAAAGGCAACACATTTATAAGAAAGAACACCTTGGTGATAATTAAGAAGGGAAGTGGGCGAACCAGTCATATGTCCATTTTTCGTAGAATCGATGATCTATGGACTACAAGTGGAGGATAAAAAACAGTGGGATGCAGTATTCAATTGTGCGAGAGTGGTTATTGTAGTCCTCTTATGAGTTAGAAACTAAGCATGCTCAGCTCATGATACTACTATAAAATTAGGTTCTATAGGAGGAATGATGTTAGATGATGAGCGAGAGATTTCCACTGATGAAGCTAGGTGTGATGAACTCGGTTTGCCATGCAAATTCCAACAACAATCAATAAAGTGACTATTTTGGCCATAATGAGTATGACTTTGAGGGTCATGACTTCCTAAGCGACCATAACTTCTCAAGTCACAGCCATGGCGTGAGAAACTACCTCTAGACTCTTGTCCTCTTCTAGTAGCATGCCCTTCCTAAAAGAAACTAAAACCACCACAAGTAACAAATACAGATCAGTCTCTAGTAGCATAATATCTAAAAGAGTGGAGCACTAAATGTAACAGAACACCTTGGCAAGAGAGGGAAGCTCTTACCCACCAAATATTCTAGCACGAACTGCCTCAAAATCGGAGGGTAGACCAAGAAGGAACTGTACAATGTTAATATTCTCCTGCTATTTTGCTATGGCTTTTATATCCAAAGAAAGTGGCTGATGTATATTTCTTTCTTTACACACTATGAAAATGTTTGTCTTTGACTATACTTTGAGATCCCTTTTCAAGGCCAAAAATTACTAGTATATTTGTTTTAGATGCTTCCAAATGGCATGGACCATACAAGAAAGAGTGAGGTTGACCCAATATGGGGATCAATGCTAGTTTGCATCGACCTAAGGATTGCATTGTCATCCTGATCCCATCGATCATTGGAACAAGCAGTGGAATAGCCTTCATTGGGGAACTTAGTAGTTGGTGTAGGCCTCCTTGATATCAAATGATGGACTATGCCTTTACCATAGAGAAATTCCTTAACTGATCTCGCACAATAAGTATAATTGTTCTTGACTAATTTTTTCAAAAGTCATGAGTCCCACAAGAATGAACATATCTAACTTGGATGATATAATCAATTGAAAAAATGAGGGTTCTCATAAAATGTCAACAGCATGCCCAAAATGACAGAGGATTAAACATAAATTACAAGGGAAGCACGTCCAAAAATGGCACTCACAAAATTGGGAAGGGATAACGAAACGATCAAAATGAAGAGCAAAACTGTAGGTCAAAATGATAAAGGAGCCTCAACATGCGACAATAGTGCCACCTGTCGAAAGCACCACACCCAAATGCCTAGATCAACTTTAAAACTGAGACTCCTTGACAGCACAGCCGTGACAATGAACAAAATTTACTAGACCGATGATGACTTGCTAGAGATCATTGTCAACTGTGGCTGCCAATGAGCACCATTGACTATCAATGAGCACCAACAAAACACATTTTTTTTTCTGGAACACTAGAAAAAAAATGACAAATGTAATGAGGATATTGGAGACCCCAACGCAAATCAAATTGCATCTAAACAAAATGACAAATGCAATGAGGATACTAGAGACCACAAAGCACATCAAACCACAACTAAGATCTCCATCGACGCCAACAACTGGCAACCCAATTCTCCTTAGATGGTGCTGATATAGTGAGTGAATGCAATGCCCTCTTCTTTTGTTATCTCGTTCTTTCTTTCTCTCTCCCTCTAGCATTTTATTTTTTAGTTGTTTTTTCCATATGTGTGAACGTTGTAGAAGAAGAAAATAAACTTTGAGGGACAGGGATATACAAACCCTAGCACTCTAATGCCATGATAATGTGAGGGTTCATATGAATGTTGAAACTGGAATATTTAATCCTTTCTTCCTCGTTCTGTTAATTAAATACAATAACAACATATTACAATAAATGAAAGAAATACATAAATGAAGGAAATGAAATAAAACTAAATAGTCTTTCCCTTGTTTTGTGGAAGAGATATATCTTGCTTATTTTGCTTCCCTTAATTTGCACCATCTGTTATGTTGCTGATTATGCTTATCTCCTTAACATGATGCTACAAAAGATTTCTGCAACGGAAGAAGCAGTCAGAGGATAAAGATAATATACAGCACAAGACAGCCCTAAAATCGGCAACTGGCCCTTTGATGCTTCTGTTTAGCAAGGCCGTGAATTCTGAATCCCTCAAATTCAGGTCACAACAGGGTGCAAGAACCATCCCAAAAACAGTTCAGATTGAGAACCAATTGCATGACAGCACAGCTTACAAATTATTGACTGAGAGATGCTAAAAAATGAATAAGTAGAAGAATCAGGGAAACGGAATACAATTTTAAAAATTCATTGAATTCAGTCCAAGCCAGCTGCATGAACCTTCGAAGTGTTGGAAAATTTTAGAAGAAATTGTTCTCCAATATTGCCAAAAACAAGAAATTGGAGAAATTATGATGTGCATAGCCCTCTTTTGTCCCAGTTTTCTCTCATGTGTCGAACACTAACCTGCCATTTCGCTTCTCTTGCCAGTGGCGGCCATGGCTGCTAGCATTGGCTCCCCTTCCCTCTCTTAGTGTCCTCCTTTGTCAAGGGAAGGTGTCCTCTCGATTGGCCAGGAGGAGCTTCAAGAATCTCTTGCTATTCCTCGAGGTCCTTTAGAGGAGCATTCTTCCTTGGTGAGACCTTTAGTGAACAGATTCAGTGCATATATTGAGGTAATAAACAAGACTGAATATATTGAGGTAATAAACAAGATTGAATGTGGGCATGACACCGGGGTCCCAAATCAAAAACTAATTTCTGAGATTGGCATGGGAAATGAAGATAAAAGTCCTCTGTTTGTTGTTCCTCACTCACATGCTATGCTTGGTGGCCCCGTTGGAATCTCGTCTAGCTCAAAGGAGTGTGATTTGGTGAAGATTGGAGATTCTACCTTCGATCTTTAGCATTTCCCATCGGTGGTCATTGAAGATGAAGGTCCATAGGGAGTCACTCATCGCTTGAGTGCTACAGTTGTGCCGCTGTTGGAATCCCCTCCAGCTCTGATGCAAAGAATGGTGATTGCCCTTCTGCTTTTGATCTCCCAATGTTTCTCCTCAGTGGCCATTGAAGATCCGGTGGTTCAGAAGATGAATTGCTCTGTTGTTGGTGGCGTCCATAGCATTCCTTCAATGGTGATAAGTAAATTTCCTCCTTTTGTGTCGAAGAAGACTATTGGGGCATCTTCTTGGAATCCTGGTCCAAAATTGTCCAAGTTGGTGAGAAATTTTGTAGTTCAAAAATGTCTTATTTCCTGTGTCAATGTTGATTTGTTCCTGGTGAGACCTCATCCAAAGGTGGCCCAACGTGGGCAGAGTTGTGGAAATTTACCTTAGTTGGGTATTTCATAGAGATGAAACCACCTTCCCTACAGTAGAGATGGTTGCTCGCAAGTTATAGGACAAATTTGGCCTGTCCCATACCCTAATTAACCCCAAAGGTTTCTATTTCTTCATGTTTAATATTGTTGACTGTATGAGGTCAGTGCTTGATAGTAGTTCCTAGTTATTTCTTGAAAAACCTATCTTCCTAAAAGAATGGAAATAGGGAATAATTTTGTTTGAAGAGGAACACAAATATGTGCCCATTTGGCTGAATTACTTTGGAGTTCCTCTCGGTGGAAATACTTAGTTACATAGCTAGCATAGTGGGAAAACTGATCCATGCAGATAAACAGACTGTGAAGTTAGAGAGAGTGTGGTTTGCTTATATTTGTATTGAAATCGGTGTTTACGCAAAGTTAATGGAGGTTATCTCACTAATTACTAGGTGTAATCCCCTCTCTGGTGAGATGGTCATCGATAGCCGAGTCGAGTATCAATGGACCCATCCTTTCGGTGCGCTTGCAAGAGCTTCAGACATATGTAGGCTTCATGCCCATCCAAGCCTAACTGATGTATAAGCCCACTGGTAGATTTCTAGAGGATCATTAGGGCTTTACTAGTTGAGTCGTGACAGCATATACAAGGGTGAATGAAGTCGTGATAGAGGAATCATTACCTCTAGGAGGCTAAGTGGGATCATTGCCTCCTCAAAAAAATTGATGTTCTTTGCCCCCCTCCCGAGGTGGAGGAGGAGGTGCCTTCCTCTTCTATTGTCATGGAGAGCAGCCACCCCAAAAAGCATATGGATAGCGTCCTTGGTGCAGTTATGCAATGTGCCCCTACATCTTGCTCTACTCATAATTCAAGCACTAGTTCATCAAAAGCACTGAAAAATATTGTTGTTAAAAAGAAATCTAAGGGGCCTAAAAGATTGTCTCTTCTTCCACAAGTTATCAAATGATATGACTGGGATGCTGGAATATCTAAGGTCTTAATGCACCTGAGAAGGCCCGTGCAGAGAGAGTTTATTGAATCCAATAGTCTTTACATTTGTGCTTTGGTTGAAATTAGAATTTGTAGTACAAACACGAGACCTATTGCGTGTGGTTAGGTTTGGCACATGAATTACTATTGTGCCCAAGGTGGTTGTATCTAGATTGGTTGGGACCCTTCGTTGGTCGACTTTGCTCCTCCTCAAATTCAATAGCAAATCCTCTTGGCCATTGTTGTGGATGTGGTGAAAGGTTCGAGATTTTTTTTCTCCATTGTGTATGGCGATCACATTATTGAAGAAAGATGTGCTCTCTAGGATGTGATTGAGGAGCTGGTTAGCCATGGGAAGGACCACCCGTGGGTGCTTCTTGGTGATTTCAGTGTGTTTTTTTTGCAATTTTGAGATTTTAGGGGGGTAGTGTGACTCAGTTTGGTTCGAGAGAGTTTGGGCATTGCCCCAAACGTGGTCTACAAGATATCATTTATGAGGGATGTACTTTCACGTGAAGTAACTGCAGAGGTGGGCTTGATCATATCTTCGAGAAGCTAGATAGAATTTTTGTGAATGGGTCTTAGCTTATAGATGGCGCTTAATATCAAGCTTTCTTCAGCCAAGTTAGTATATCATACCACTCCACTTGCTTTCTTATTCTAGATGTGGATGACTGTGTTAGGAAAGGTAGTTTCATATTCAATAACTTAATTATGAACCTTCCTAAATTTTATGAATCTGTGGCACACGTTTGGAATGCCAAAGTGGATGGAGTGCCTATGTTCCATGCTGTGTCTAAGCTCAGATGGATCAAAGAGGCATGTAAAACCAATAACAAAGATGTGGGGTTAGCTATTGCATCTGCCATTGGCACCTTAGAGGTGGCTCGGGAGGCCTTTCAAGATATCCCTCCTGCCTTCATGCCATCTCGATTGAGTATTTGGCAAGGGAGGCTCTGAAAAAGGCACTTAGTATGGAGGAGAGTTTTTTTCAAATAGAAGGCTAAGGTTCGGTGAGTTAATGAGGGTGATAGATGCTCTAGCTACTTCTTCAAAACTATCAAAGAAAAGTAGAATTGCGGGAGTGTTCGTTCTCTTACCAATGAGGATGGCACAAATACTTATTCTGAGGAGGAGCCACTCAAAGTTATCATTTACTACTTTTCCCAGATGCTGGGGGCATCAAACTGAGCTTCATCCGATTTATTTGGAGGTGTTGACGTCCTTTGTTTTGAATTCGGTGCAGGCCAACCTTTTGTCGGGTCTTTTGGGGTTACCTACCCATGATGAAATGCATTCAATTTTCTTTAATTTGGCGATTCTAAGGCTCTGGGGCCCGACGGGTTTACTGATGCTTTTTTTCAGAGTTTTTGGGATACTATTGGGAACCTTGTTTTCATAGCAGTTGTGAACTTCTTCCGTTTGGAACGAAAACTTAAGCAAATGAACTGTGTTACTATTTGTCTTATCCCCAAGGTTAACTCCCTAACCAAAGTCTAATTTCAGACCTATAGCTTGTTATAAAATGTTATATAAGATCATTTCAAAACTTTTTGCAAACCGACTGAAGTCTATCCTTTCAATCTTAGTTGATGCATGCCAAACAATCTTTGTGGAGGGAAGGCATATTGGGAATGATATCCTTCTTGTTCAATAATTACTCCTTAAGTACCAATTGAATAAAATTCCTAAGTATTGTGCTATGAAAGTTGATATCATGAAAGCATATGATTGAATGGATTGGGACTTCGTGTTCGCTATTTTGAAGATCACAGGGATCTTGACTGTGTTTATTGGGTGGGTTCAAGAATGTATTAATTCTCCAATGTTTTCTATCTCCATCAAGGGGGAATCATCCGATTTTTTCAAAGGGGGTAGATTTTTTCATCAGGGGAACCCCTTGTCGCTCTATTTGTTTTACCTGTGTATAGAGATCTTCCGTGGTATTAGTAAGGTTAGAAACATGGATAATCTTATGTTCAACTAACTCTAGAGATGTAAGGAGACTGAGGCTACAACGTTAGCTTATGTGGATGACCTTCTCTTCTTTTGTCCGGTGGATTAGCAATCTGTGCCAATCCTGCATTAGTGCCTTTTGAACTTCATTGGGTTTCTAGTATGGCTCATAGTAGTGAGAAACATGAATGCTTTGTAACCGGTATTAATAAAAGCTTTGTTGAGGAGGTCAAGATTATCATTGGGTTTAGGGTTGGTATTCTTTCTATCCGTTACCTGGGCATGCCTCTCATTTCTTCTCATGTTTTTGCTTCGGACTGTCAAGTTCTTATTGATAAAATATCTAATAGGTTCCTATCCTATAAGAATATATGGCTTTCCTTTGATGGTAGACTATACCTTTTTTCCTTTATTCTCACAAATATTCAATAATATTAGGCTTTTATTTTCATCATCCCCGAATTGGTTCTAAAGAGGATCGATAGTATTCTTTAGAGATTTCTCTAGCATGGGTCTAACTTTGAGAAGGCTACTGCAAAGGTGGCTTGGGATGAGGTTTACAAACCAAAAAGGACGTTTTAGGTTTGAAAACTCAATCGCGTGGAATAAAATATTGCTTACTAAACATCTTTGGTGATTTATGGTGGATGGTAGCACTTCTATTTTGGTGAATTGGGTCAAGCAACACAGGATTAAAGATAGATGCAGTTGGATTATTAAGATTTCTCAAACAGTAACCTTGAGCTTCCGCAAAATTATGAAACTTAGGGTCTCAATATGGTCTTTTGTGTGTTATGTCAAGGGTAGTGGGAAGGATGCTGTCCTCTAGTTTGACTATTGGTATTTTTTTGGGGCCTCTTACTATTACTTTTTCTGACCGTATTACACTTGGCACGGGCATTTAACTGGGGGCTAAGGTGGAGACTATTATCTAGTGTAACAATTAGAGATAACCGTCCCAAATAGTTCTTATAGTGGGATCTTTTATTATATCGTGGCCAACTTATAATCCTTTATCTGATTCTTATGACTCTGTTAAATGGGATTTGGAATCTAGTGGCAAATTCTCTACCCTCTTGGCTCTGAGAATTTTCTAACCGGCTAGTTTGGATGTCGACTATGCTTTCTTAGTTTGGGGTCTTAAGTTCCATCCCTCTCGTACATTCATTCTTTTGCTTGCCATTAGAGACCAGCTGGGGACCTTGGTTCCATCATCTCCCCTCATGTTGTGTTTTTTACAGATTTGTAAATGAATCAGTGCATCACTTATTCTTCAATTGTCTTGTTACTCAGTAGACCTTGAGAGTTATTTGGATGAGTATTAGGAGTGCCTGTCCTTATGATGACCGGGTCAAAGGTTTTACTTGGATAACGATCAGATGAAACTTTAGATTTTATAGTCATTTTCAATTTAGGCTAACATTGGCTTCTATTGTTTATTTTTTGTGGAGGGACCTTAATGCCCGCCTCATTGACTTGTCGTCCTCATTTAACGTAGATAGGATAATGATGGTTATCCAGAACTTTCTTTCTGATACGGACCTCCTGCAAGGTGAAAACTCCTCGAAGATTACTATTGCTTGGTTTGTTTTTTTGGGTTTTGCCTCTTTGGGTTTTTGGGGGGCTTTGATACATTCTTGTGGGTGGATTAATTATGTTTCTTCACTCCTGTGTCAACCTGTAAGGTAAACAGTAGGACTTGTTTATAACATTTTTGAAGAAATATATGTGAGTACTAAATTACCAAAAAAGGAAACTGGAGAAATTTCAGAACTAAATCAAACATAAACCATCAATTTCCTGCCAAAGTAGCCTCAAGACTTGTATCTGGAATGGAAAACTGATTGATTGATCCAGAATGTATAATTTTGCCCAGAATTTTGAGTGAATCAACTCTTGTGCATAAAATTATAGAATTTTGTTGCAAAATTGTTTTGCAGAATAGTTGAGTTGCGTTATCCTTGAACTTCTTTTTTACTTTTTTTTTATGCAATTGAAAATGTGTTTGTCAAAAATATTGGCAAATTTGGGTAGGAAAAGTGCTAAATTCCCAACAATTTTGGAACTGCTCTGATATCAATTGTGACGTACAATGAGAGATCTATCAATTGGCCGACATTTTCTTGCCAGCTTACTATTCTCAGAATTGCTTTCTTTCAATATAATATAATACCGATTCGTATTATCTATTATATTTGATATCGGTATGGTAGCGACTTATGCTAGTGTCGATACCGATATTTTCAAGTTTATTAGCTGTGTTATAGTTTGGGGTATCTTCATTTATTACTAATTTTTTGTAATTGGTTATCACATGTACTTGTGTAAAACTGTGTGCATAGGCATGTATGCATATAGATATGTAAGCAATCAGTGGGTGGGGGAGGAGGGCAGCATGGAACTGATTTTCATTCCCTCCTAAGAAAGGAGAAAGGACAGGTACCAATAGTATTTGGGTAAACCAAATGTTTTGTGTATATCCATCAACCTGTTGTTTACCTGATTTTTTTTTCCCTTGTGAATCTTGCTTCATGCAGATTTCTGCACAGAACCTGACCATGAAACGTCTTCGCGGATATGAAATAAAGGTACTCAAGTGTTATATGAGAAGTGAATATTCTGCAATTATCATGCCTGATATTGATTTTTACATATAAGCATTTTCAATCCAAAATTTGTTTACTGCTTCTCCATGAAAGTATTCTGCTTCCAATTCTCTTATTGTTTAATTACTTAATTTCTTAGTTTAATGCATTAGTCATGATCATCAGATTCTTGTATAACCTGTCACTGCATGGTCCATACTAGAAGCAATCTCAAATTGCCTTTTTTTTGTTTTTTGAAAGCTCATGATTGAACTATTTGATGATCCACTGTATGTTTCTCAACATCCAGAAAAAGAAAACTTAGATCCAATTATGGCCGTAGTTTATATGCTACTTCACTACGTCAGTTTTGTACTGAAAAATTAGAACTTTTAAGGTAAAAACTTATTGAAATGAAAAAAGAAAGAAAGATACATTTTGTGGTCAGACTTGAATGTTCTGATGAGATCTGTGACTGGGAGGAAAGGACAGGTTGGAAGGACAAGAAAGAAAAAACCCATGAGATCTGAAAGTCCAAGTATCTCATATTCTGAACTTCACTTAGATATATGAAGTTGTTCTCAGTATTTGCTCATTGGAGGAAAATATATTAAACTAACCAACTCCTTGGACGTGTGCTACTTGTGGATGAACCATCTCATGTTGTAGACCAAGCTCCCAGCCATACTGCATGAACTTATAATTAGTCTACTTTTGTTTTGGAATCATTTTCAGTCAACATACATTCCACATTGATAAGTTCCACAAGAATATTTGAGCACCTCATGATCTGAAAGTAGAATATGTGAATTCCAAACAATAGGGCAACAGTAGCAAGGAATGCCAATAAGATATATCAAAATTTATTGAATTAATAAACCACTAAGAAAACGCAGTATTTAGTGATCACTAATTAGTTATATGCCTGAATATTTTGATTAAATATTTGTTCTATTGTTAACATGTTTTATTTGATAAGACTGATTTTGTGGAACACTTTAAATGAGAAGTGACCTGTGGCTCAGCTACAAAAAGATTTAAAAAAAAAAAAGATTTGATCCGTCCTGTTAAGTGGATCCATTTAACATAAACTTCTACATTTGACAACGAAAACTAACAAATAAATGGATAGCCAAAAAGGGTTAAGTCTTCTCCCATACATGCAAACAAACACTGCTAGGCTGGTAATACGGGACGTGTAGCCGGATATTCAGTATGTGGAAAAGTTCCATTTTTCATAAAGGATTGTATTAAGAATCTCTTTTGGTATGTGATGCACAGGAGGTGCTAGGAATCTAGTGAATATATCGTATATCATGGATGAAAATATCGACTGAACTCTGCTATATTGGTATTGCTCCAGTAGGATATTGATATTTCTGGATACCGCGGCAAAATCAATATATGTTTCTATATCAGCATTATATTATGATATATCAGTCGATATTTAAAATATTGTTTAATGCACATGATATTTGCTTATCAGGCATCAACTTACAATTCTTAAAAGAATTTTTGCTTCTATATATAAAATATTGATATATATAATTTGATATGTTTGTTATCGATATAGCCGTTACTAATTCCGATACTGATAATTTTTCATCCATGATATAATATACATGCAAGGACCTCCATACCTCATTATACACATTTAAATGCAGGCGACGATGTGCACCTTACCATTATGATATGGATAGGATGCTGTGAGACAATTTCTTTGTGGTAATGGCCGATAAAATGAAAGGGAAAGTTCATAGTTTTGTGTATCACAGTAATGTTAGTCACAAAAAAATCATCTCTTGAACATGTCTCCTTTGTTTATCACTGAACTCCTAAGTTTATTCATCACTAAGCAATTAAGGACTCAATTTTGACCCATTATGGAATCCTATTTTCTTAGGAAAATCCTTGTTTTCTCCTATTGTTCTAATAGTTATTACTTCATTATGCATGCCCTCAATTTTTCTTCCTCTAGCTCTAATCTCACGCCTCATGCATAAGATTTTTTATCATAATTATTGGAATATTCTTAATTATTGTATGCTATTGTGTACAAAGTATGTAAACAAAGGCAGTGATCCATCTCCGGATCACTAGGATCTAAATCATTCAAATTAGGAAAGTAGCTCCATTAGTTAGTTAGTTTCCTAGTTTTTCTTATTCTGCTTTGATTGTGCTTTCCGTAGTTTTTTCTCCTTTCCTGGTTGGTAGGATGCACGATTAATGTGTAATATCATTTAGGATTGTAAGTATTTTAACAGAGATTGAATGAGAAGAACTGAATTAAGTTCTTGCTGTTGTGCAAGTGTCACCCATCTGTGGCAATCCCACGACTAACCTACAGTCGGCCTCTGAAGTTGCTGCTGAGTTAGGACTGGCCTATGAAATTGTGGTCATCCTGCAACCGGCCTCTGTATTTGTGGCTCACCTGCGACACCCTTTGCTGTGAAAACATCAATAATAATAACATGAAGTCATATCATGACACAAGCTAATATGTCACTGAGAGGTAGCTAGTTATCTATTGGGAATTAGATGGTTAGTTAATTCGCGAAGCTCTAGACTTTCCCATAGTAAATTCTCCCTGTGCCATCACAATCATTACTATTCTAATGGACAATCTTATCCCCATCATCATTACACCATAATTGGCAAATCAATCTCCTACTATTGCAATTCATTCCCATACTTACATTCCACCTTTTTCTAGACATTCTCACACAATGATCCTTGTGATCATCCACTAGAAATCTGTAAGTGTCACAAAAAAAAAAAAAAAATCAAATTCAGTAGCCTGAATCCTGGTTTGTTCGATACAGATACTCTCAGTTCTGTTGTGGACATTCAGACAAACCCACATTCACTTGAATAACTTACTCTGGTTCCTGATTCATTAATTTGTTTTTTTTGGCAGGCAAAGCATTGGGATACCTTCTACAAGTTCTACAGGAACACCACTGATAACAAGTTCTGGCTGCATCTCTCTCTCCCCCTCTCCCCACCCAAAACAAAACCATATTCTTACTGTGTGTAATGAAGAGCTGAACTTAAGTGTGAAGCATGGTGTTCATTCATCTATAGGTGGGGACAAGCTTATTTGACGAGGGATTTTTTTCACAACATGGGAGCAAAGATGGGAGATAGAGTACTGCTTGTCATCGCTGAAGAAGGGGATGAGATGGTTGCAGGGGCTCTTAACCTTATTGGAGGAGACACTTTATATGGCCGCCTATGGGGGTGCCTCCCAGCATCTTATTACCCAAGCTTGCATTTTGAAGCGTGCTATTATCAGGTCCAGGCTCCATCTAGTTTTGTACTTGAATATGTTATTGTAGAATTTGCTTGAAATAAAAAAAAAAGATGGCCCAGCGCTCAAGGCTTTTACATCATGGGGCTTGAGGAGGCTCAGATGTATTGTAGAGTTTGCCTGAAAGGAAAAACAAAAAAAAAAGATGGTCCAGTGCTCAAGACTTTTGCATCATGGGGCTTGAGGAGGGTCAAATGTATATAGCCTTACATCTATATCACTTTTAGGTAACCATGGGTTAAACCAGTGAACTCCATGTAATGGAGCACCTACTTTGCATGAAATACAAGGCTCAAATTCTTTCCTTAATATATGTGATGGTTGCTTATTCTTAATTTTTTTTTTGTTTAATTTTTGTTGAATGATTGGACGTATATTGGCTTTGGGCTGAGTGGATTTTGTAGCTATGCGAATGACAGTCTGTAGAACCTCTTTTCCATCTGTTTTCTGTAGGATTATATTTCTTTACAATCATGGTCATATATCCCGGGTTTGCTTGAAACCCTAGTGCTAGATTATAGAGAGGGAGAAAAGATTACTATTTTTACAATTTTGTTGGTATAAGATTATATTTTAGATTACTCTGCTCCTTGACAGAAAGATAAAGATGCATTTGGGAGTAAAAAGATCAAAGTTGAGAGAGCTCTCTTCAGTTTTTTTGGGGACCTCCCTTAGGAAAGGAAAATTTTCTGCTTCAATGCATAAATATGAACATAGCCCATAGTAACTAGAATTAGTTCCTTTAGACATTGAAGATCAGGAAAAAGCACTTAAAAATGGTTTTGATGATTTAAAAGTATACTCCTAGATGGGAACAACTGAAGAGGATTTGCTTAAGTGGTTGAAGTACGGACTTCTAGCTTTATTGTGGTGGTTCTAGTAGATGAAGTGACTAGATATTATCTTGGAATGGGCACCAATTAATCTTTCACTTATTTGTTGTTACAGGCAATAGAAGCAGCAATTGAGCTTAATCTGGACAAAGTGGAGGCTGGAGCTCAGGGCGAGCACAAAATTCAGAGGGGTTACCTGCCTGTGACAACTTTTAGCTGCCATTACATTGCGGATGAAGATTTTCAAAAATCCATTTCAAACTTCCTAGTGCGAGAAATGTCTCAGGTATGTGTTATGCTTTCACTACATGGAAACCTTTTGAAGAAACCTTGTTTTTAATAAGATTTTTTTGTTGTGAATCAACCTGGCAGTATTTTATGACAATAAGTGGGTAATGTCAATAGAAAGCAGGATGCAAACTACAAATCTCGCTATCTTCAGGAACTTAAAAAGTCCAGTCTCTCTCCTGAATTTTGCTACCTGTCATCCGCTTCGGTTCCTTGTTTGTAACATCACTCAACTTTTCTATCTTTGATCTGGACCTTAAATGATCAGTTACATCTCTTCCCCACCATACGTACGGCAGATGTCTGAATTTGTACTACATGGAAACCTTTTGAATTTTCTAAAAAGATTTTTTTGTTACAAAGCAACAACTTGGTGGTATTTTATCACAATAAGTAGATGATGGCAACTGAAAGCAGGATGCTGACAAATTTTGCTATCTTCGACAACTCAAACTCCAGTCTCTCTCCTGAATTTTGCTAATTGTCATCTGCTTCATATCCTTGTTTGTAGCATTACCCAGCTCTTCTATCTTTGGTCTGGACCTTATATGATCAGTTACCTCTCTCCCCCACCATATGTATGGAAGATGTCTGATTTTATACTAACCTTTCTCTTTTTATGTCCATTTTTTTTTTCAGAGAGGGGGGATGGGTTGATGGCTGTCTGTAGACTTTTTATTTGCTATTCATGGTGCTATCTTGATCACAAAGACATACAAATCAGCTGTCTTATTTGCCCTTTTTATCAGAAGGTTGACACACTTTAAATATCTATTAGAAGTGTCAAAGTCCCTCCTTTACATTGTAATTCATTCCAGTTCATGCAATAGAATCATCAGGTTTTTTGGGGGGTGGGGAATAGTGGCAGAGGGTTAAGTACAATATAGCCCTTGATGCAGTCTACATCAATGGAAGGAATGAGTGTGGTATCTCACCTTACTCACGCCTTGATTACTGGCGTCTCACTAGTGGATAACAAGGAATCTCTCCTTGTGTAATCGGAGTCTCACCAATTGGAGAACCAACTCTCTCCTTTGAGAAAGTTCAAAATATATTAATCCCTATTCGTTTTCTCCATCCCATCTATATAAGATGGTAGTTCAGACCCTCCTCCTTTCTACCTACCTGCTACAATTAGCCAACTACTTACAAGTTCCTAATAACACTACTGAAATTCAAATTTGGAATTCAAGCAACGAAATGGCTAGATAATAACTAACTACCAATGAACATGGAAACCGAATCTCAAGGTAGCAGATAGAGAAGTCAGCCGCAGGTGCAGCAGTCAGTCATAGGATAGCTGCAGGTACAGCGGTTTGATGCAAGTTGTCCGTAGGACAGCTGTATGTATGCTGGCTGACATCAATTATGTTCCTTCATTGAGGTTGCTGAGTAGGCCCATTGGTAGTGCTTTCTCCAGTCCTTCATCAACAGTGCTAATCCAGTCCATTGTCATTTCCACGGTGTGAGGAAGAACTTGACTCCAACAAGTTGTGGGAGGCATAGCCACTGTATAGATCTGACCTGAGGTGCTGTAATTCGTCTCCCCTTATCCAGGAACAATCAGAGGGGGTCTATTGCTCCCCTTAATCAAGAACTTCTGATACCATCCTTGCTTGGTTTCCATGAAAGTACAGCCTGGGACAGCTTCAACCTCTTCATAGGGGCCTGCACACTTTGTTAAGGGTGGTGGAAGAGTCTGGTTCGCTGGATCCATATCGTCACCTTTGTATAACTACCTTTTCGACATTGTAAGGGTATTGATTGTGTACCATACTCCATTGGCTCTCATACTGGTCTGAGGCATAAACTAATTGCAACACTTCACAGGTGTATTAGCTACGTATGGATCAATTATTCTATTGGCATGGTCTCCATTAACATTAACAAGTCCTCGAAAATGTGGTTTCTTCTGAAAATTGTTAGCAGCATATATTTGACAGGCAGCCTTACCCCTGGACTATTACAACCATTGCCTAAGCATACTCAAACTCGGTCCTATATAACCATCCGCATCGAAGAATTCCTATTTCAATGGAAAATTACTATTTTAGTTTTCATTGACAAATTCATTAAATATGCCCATTTCCTTAGCCTTTCTCATCCTTTTACAGCAACTAGTGGCACAGCATTTCCACAATTTCTGATGGAGATAAAGATTTTTTCTTCTCTCTTCCACAATTTCTGATGGAGATAAGATTGTTACAAGTCTTTTTCAGCAAACTCTCTTCAAACATATGGAACCAAATTGCATTTGTCTACAACACATCCCCCGTAAATGCATGACCAATCTAAAAGGTTAAATCAAACACTAAAATGCTATTTGAAGTGCATGGTCTGTCAAAAGCCAAAATAGTGGTCTCAATGTCTTTTGTTGGCTAAATGGTGGAACAATTCCACATTTCATAATGCCATCCAAATCTGTCCTTTTCAAGCCCTTTGTGGCTCTTGCCGTCCTCACCTACCACTTGGCAAACCTTAGGGCACACTTGTAGCATCTGGTCCACACCTTTATACAAAATAGTGTCTCCTGAAACCAGTTTATCTGGGAGCTGCTGCAAATTTCAGAAAAACTGTATGAAGACAATTTCTGACAAAGAATGGATAGGGTATTTGAAGCAGGGGATTTGGTATATCCCAAGTTTATTCCCTATAGGCATACTTGCTTGGCACTGAGGAAGTCCCTAAAACTCTCAGTCAAAGTACTATGTGCTTTTTTTAGTGGAGTCCAAGTTGGGACAAGTTGCATAAAGAATTGATGCTTCCTCTACCATGCAAACACCTCTCAGTTTTCCATGTTTCCCTCTTGAAGAAGCATAGTGGCAATCTACATCAGCGTCTCCCTACGTTACCCCTTCTGGAGGATAATGACAACTTTCTGAAATTTTGTACGGTGAAAGTTCCCTCTAACTGATCAATTATCGGTCATTCTCTTCCTGTCAAGCAATGGCTAGTACAATGGACAAATTTGGCTATAGAAATGCTACTTGGGAGGATGCTTCTTTCATTTCCAAACAGTTCTCCTCTTTCCATCCTTGAGGATAGGCATGTCCTCAGTTTGAGGATAGCTGTTACATAAAGCTCAAGGGAAATGAGAACCAGGCAGCATTAGCTCAAACCAATAAAACAATGGATCAGTTTTTTCTTTCTTCCTTCTCTTTAACTTATTTCTTTTATCCCCCTTAATCTCTTCCTTTCCCTTCTTCTTTCCTACTTCAATTCATCAGTCACCAGTGATTGAGAGGATCTATATATGCGTATCCTTTCAGTACACCTAAGGGACCTAATATTAATGCTTTCTGATCATCAAAATTTACTGAATGACTCATATGGCCAATACTCTCCTTGTCTGCTATGATGATGAACCATTGATGAGAGAGAGCATCGACTCTCAAAACAAAGCAGCCACATGTCAGTGAATACAAAAAATCAATGATGTGTCGAAAACATATAATCGTATGTTTCATCATCATGTATGTGACTTGCATAAAGCATAATAAGATTATCCAAAATGTACAATATACACTGATCTCCTTTGTGCACGTGTTAACAGCAAAATCAAATGTGATGATGCCATGTAAGGGGGCTTATATACTGGCAGTGACAACAACAGTACAGCATGGTAGCCAATTAGGAATGATTCAAATCGGTCCCGATCAGTTCAAACTTCAAATGTATAAAGCTGTCTTGAGATTGTTCACATCAGCAAGCAGTAGTGTGCAAGGACTGTTATGTTTTTTAGACCAGTAGTTAGTAGTTGGGAACAAGTAGTTAATCGTGTATGGCTGATAATGAGCCAAAGATTAGTAGGTTTACTATAAATAAACCCAAGATGTACAGCAACATATGAGAAAGGTGTGAATTTGAATACAAAGTAGAATTCTTCGGGCCAGCTTGTTTACTTTTCCCTTCTTCTGCTTTGTAATTCCTTCATTTTTTCACTCCATAATTTCCCTAATCCTTCAAATCCACTGTTGTTACATATCTTTCCTGGTTAATATAGGCTTCCTGAGCCTTTATTTCAAGGGCCACTGATGTGTTGTAGTATTTCATTTTTGGCTTCTTTTGTGATCTTTCCATTCCGCAAATAGTACTATGCCCAAAACCAGGAAAATGGAAGAACAACTGGAGCAACTAGAAATTGACATCCAAGAAAACAGCAAAGAACAGCTCATTGTGCGTCAACTTTCCACCGAAGAAAAAATCAACAAAATGGATGACCTACTGGTTGCAGTCATGGCTAAGATGCTGGATTCCATGAACAACAGAAGCAACAACATGTCTCCACAAACTGACTATGCTCAGGTATCAACCGTTCCCCCCATCATACCACCAAGACAAGCCCATAACACACCGCTCCCCTCACTTGACATCCTTCCCAGGCAGCATTCTCAATTTCCCCAACCAAACATGGACTTTCCACCATTTTATGGGCAGAACCCCAGAGCTTTGCTGTTCAAATATCAAGCATTTCAGCCTCCATCAAATACCTCCTTCACAAAAAATAGAAATCATATCCATGTTTCTTAAAGGAAAAGCTGCTACATTGTTTCAAGGTCATGATATTTCACTCATAAGGGATGTAATATCTCTGTGATGAAGAATTTCCAGAACTTTATCATTTTAGCAAACTTTCTCTCTTTTCGTGACCGTCTCTTAGGATTTTTTTGTTTTTTCTCCTTATTTCTCTCTCTGTTTCTTCACCCCTAATCCCTTTTATAGGTTATGTCTAGGTAAAGTTGTTCATCGTGTTTCAACGTCACGCATAGTATGGCCACCCAATGAAAACCATGTAGGGCTGGCTTTTTAGGGGGAGCCCTATCACAGTATGACCCTGATATCCTATGGAGTGAAGCAGGCTGGTGGCAGGTCAGCCCCATTGTTAGTCTGTTGGTCAGGCCCATTTAATATATGAAAATTTCAAAATAAGAGTACAAAAAAATAAATGAAACATTATTTTTATTGATCATTTTTTTTAAATACAAAATTGTCCCAATTGAATGGGAACAAATTGCTAATCTTGAAAAATACAAATACGGTCAATCACTAATTTTGGCCATCACTAGAATTATTTAATTCCTCTTCCTCATTGTTGCTCTGTTGCTTCAGTTGTGCTTAATTTTTGGCATCTATGTGATCCTCGTAGTTGATGCACTTGTCAACTACTATTAGTATCATCCTACATTGTTTGTCATCAATCACGCTACTGTCAGCACCAAAAGCAGGTCTGGATGACACGATAGACACCGGTGAGTATACAAGATCTGGTGCCACTGTGGCAAGGATAGGGAATATGTGTTCGTTAGTCTCCCAGCATTCCATAATCTTAAACAACTCTCCTTATTGCTCCAATTGTGTAGTTCAACTGTTGTGATCAGATTACAACAACAATAAGGCAAAGTGTCATGTCCCAGTAGGTGGGATTGACTGTATAAATCTATTTTGGTCATTCTACTTGATTTTGTACATTTTCTTTTATAAGTGTAGATAATTTTAAATCGTTTTTATTACTTCATTTAATATTTTTTCTAAGTCTACTTTTTTTTTTTTTAATTTTCTCAAACTATAACTAAATCATATTGCCTCACATATGCTTTTTTTTGGTGTATGTTTGAAGTGCTGAACCACCTTAAATGTGCTTTCCTCATCTTATCTTCTTTAGATGCAAATTCTAAACGTTTACTGATGTTATCTTTCTTTATCACATTTTCAGTCATCCATTATAACATTCTCATATCTACATGACAATTTCATATAAGGTTCTATATATTAAGATGACCTCTATGTGAGTGTTGTTGTTGCTACTAGTTTCAGCAAAAGGTGTGGTCAGTCTTTTTTGTTGAGGCATGTACGAGTTGTACATGTTCAGCAGGTTTTGTTGAACATGTTATCTCCTCTCTACGAATTAGTTGCTCTTCAGGTTCTTGTGGTGTGTCTATGATATGAACTACAACCACAATTTATTACTCCTAGCTGGGGTCATGTATCATTGCAAGATAGATGGCAATTTGAAGGGTGTTTAGGTATTTGGTTAATTTTTGCTATAAAATTTGGTAGAATATTTAAACATATTTTTCACAACACACACATGTCAAACATTTAAGCATTTACAAAATTATTTACTTGTATTGCATCTACAATTCCTGCGAAATCGGAATCTTGTCTATGCTGCTCCAGATGACAACTTATCGACAATAAGTGGTCAACGAATATGTTTATCATTGGATAATAAACACATGAAAGATCTTTAGAAACATGATAAAATATATCATAAAAGATGTTTTGACATATATACCATTTGCCACAGTATCATCAAAGGTTCTTCATGTGGCAATGGCTTGTTGTGAAAGACAGTGAAAATATGGCAGAAGGAATCTGTAATATCAAGCATCAGATATGTGGAGTTCTATGACATTAGACAGTTCAGCTTCAACCTCTTATATGGCAAGTTATGCTGCTTGCATACCCTCTTAAAAAGGTGCTCCCTACGGAATAGAATCTAATAAAGGAGAATATTGTTTAGCCTTGCACGTGTGGAGCTGTACAATGCAAAGCATCTTGAACGCATAAGTTTATAATATGGTAGGCACTATTATATGAAATAATATTCCATTTAGAATTAGAAATAATTGTTGTTTTGATAATCATATAGCATTATAAAACTGACAGAGAAAATCTCCCCTTGAAGTCCTTATTCATTAATAATACATAAAATGTCAAAAAATATTTGTTCTGGTGTGGGGATATTGAAATAATGTAAAGGAAATTATAACTCATAGTTCAGCTGCACAAAATGCTTTCAACATTTCTCTGACTCATCTGTCTTTTGAGTCTGCTAAGAGTGATGTGATATTTGTTGGTGTGAAAGAAGAGTGTAAAAAGCAAGTTTTTCGGCTATCTACCCTCAGAAGAAGGGAAACTTCAGTAAGAAACCTTGGGTTGCCTCTTGTTGCTGCCAGACTTCAGGAAAAATTTCCAATTCCTTGTAGACAGGATTCTTGCCAAAGTGATGTCCCGGACAGCAAGATTGATCAGTTATTCAGGGAGATTATAGCTGATTAAGGTGGTTTATATTCATCCTACAGGTATATTGGACACAAATCTTTATCTTTCCTAAGCAAGCTATTGATGAGACTGAAGCTTTTGAAATCTTTAAAATGTAAAATGTTACTTGCCAAAAAAGAAAAGGAGATTGAAGCTTTTAGCAGGTACTTCCAATTGTTGGGACTCTCTTTGGATTGACGGAAAAACTTGACAGCATAACCACACTTCCTCCGAAGTGCTCAACATCACAGTGTGATCAGCTTGTGCTATGGCGAGCTAGCAAAAGTATGCTTTGGGGAGAAAGCCTGTCCCTGAACATGATTTTATTAAAAGATTTTTTCAATAATCTTCAGAAACAATAAAGAGAGAGATCAATTTCCGCCTAAGCTATAGACTCAGGTATAATAATGGGCTATCAAGCTTCTAGCTATGCCATTACCAATCATGCAGAACAATAGGCATATTTATATGGTTAGCACTTCACTCAAAAGAGGTGGTATGGGCTTGAAAAACATTGAAATCTAGAAGTTTCAGTACCCAAGCAAGTAATTGATATTAGCAGAGACAAAGACAAACTTTGGATCCAATGGATCCCTATTACCGCCTGATAAGCTTCTCTGCTTAGAAAGTTTCAGGGGGATCCTGGAATTAGAACAAGATATTAGAAGTCAGAGAAGGATCCAAAAGGGCTTTTGATATTCAGAAGTAAATCTACCAATGCATAGCTAATGGTCAAGGACAGTTCACAATCGCCTTATGGTTGTAACATTTTTTAGGAGGAAGACAAGTATTGGACTGTAAATGGAATCTTCTTATCCTGTCTCTCTCTTCTTAGAACTAAAGCTATAAGGTGCAGTGGGATAGAACTGTTAGGAAAAGACTCAAAATTGCCAAGACCTAATTTGTGCATTGCCTAGCTGTCTAAAACAAATTGACCACAAGAGAGATTGCTCAAGTTCAGAAACAGCAGCTCATTTGTTCTTGTAATTGCCATTGTACAGAAAAGATTCGGGAAGAGGTTAGAAGAAGGATTAAGAAGCAACAGCAAGAATGATGTTAATGTAGGAGAGGACAGTTAAAGCAAAAGAGCAGGAGTGCCCAAGTAAAGAGAGTACACTTAGCTGCAGCTGTATGCTTCATCTGGAGGAAAGAAATCAGAGGCTGCATAATGGATTGTGGAAAGCAGAAGAAAGTTCAGTGCAACTCAGTATTAGAATTGGCAATCGGCTAGGCTTTGATCTTGACTTCAAACAGAAAGTTGTAGCATGGCGGAGGCTGCCTTAAAGCCCTCTTGCTAGGCCTGTCAGGGGAAATCTGTAGCTGGTTATTCTCCATATTTTGGAAAGAGTGTACAGAATTTTACATTGGCAAATGAAGTATCATACTCAAGTACTCCAAAGTATATACATGAGTGTGCATGTGCTTGTGCGTATGTGTGTACTTTAGCAACAAATCAACCTGGGTTAAAATAACAATGGACTGATCCCTCAATCCAACCATAGCAAGTTTGGCCTTATTTTTCTGTAAAATCTGCCTACACTTGGTGGTTGGTGGAGTATGTATTCAATGATGTATGGCATAGAAAAAACATCCCACACATACCGTTATTATCATATGTATCAATGACGGAATACAGGTTATCTTCACTTTTATTTATGTCAATTTTCTTCACTGCGTACTTTGAGGTGAATTGGTTTATCTAATGAATCGTGATATTGCAGGTTAGACTTGCAATGAAGCTGTTACATGACTCCAGCCCTTTTAAGGACGGTACACAGTTGGATATTCAAGCATAATTCTGCTGTTTTTGTTTTTTATTCTTTTGCAAGTTTATGCCCTTGGGCAAAGATTCAGCAGGAGAGTAGCAGCTTTGAAACTAACTGGAATTGACCCCTTGTTTGTTTTCTTTTCTCTTCTTCTTTGCCTTGGAGATCCTCTATTTGTGTTTAGTATATTTGTTAGAAACTGTAAATTGCTAGAGCCATGGGATGCCGCCATCTTAGTTGTGGAGGTACATCTTTGCTGTAAACCTGAAAATCTGACACTCATTTAAATATTGTGCTTGCGTAATTAATGACCATTCTTCCTTGCTTCAACCAAACATTGAACCTTAATGTCAGGGGAAACCATTGAACATTTTGACGAGGCATAGAGCATTGTTTGATTCCGGTCGGTTTTCATATTATGTTACACTTATTTGATATGTTTGATTCCAGTCAGTATTGATTAAATTTGTCTTGTAGTGTGCTTACGCTCAACTTGAATCTTTTGATGTTGAAGCAAAAAGCTTTTCTGCCCTATGCTCTGTCAAAATGTTGTTGAGTTTCGGAGTGTAGCGAGCAAGAACTGTATTTACCATGACCATAATAGAGACTTGTGGACAGCAGGAAATGCAGGTCAGCAGGGAATTATAGTTGGCCCCATCTTGCATTGCATGCCATTTTGCTTCCCTCCCTACTGTAGTGCTCCCAGCTTCCATTGCATGGCATTTTCTTTCCTCCCACACCCTCCCCGCCCAATGCTGAAGGACCTTGATTGGCCCACCGTCATGGGTTAGTTGCTTTGTCACTGATTAGCAAACATTATGATTGTCGACCATAGGCTTTAATACGGAGGGAGTAATCATAACAGACTCAAAGCCCTCATGCATGCTTCATATAAATTATAAACACGGTCAGCTTTGTGTGGTTTTTATATCGTGCAGTCATTGATAGATTATGTAGATAGGCGGATAGATAGATGTGTAGTCTCTTATCTGGCATAGTATTAATAATGCTTTTTGTACGTGTAAATGGTCAAGAAGCGAAATAGTGAAATAAATCAAATACAACAAGGAGAAAAGAAAAAGAATATTTTGGAAGGTGGCTTAAACAAAAAAAAAAGGTTTGCAAACAACAAAACGTGAAGAAGATGGAGCCACCGAGATGGGACAGAAGAAAAGGGAAATTTTAACGATCATAGAGACAATGCACCTCAAAAGTCCAGCCCTGATTTCAATGAACGGGGGGAAAAAGGAAGATAAGATAGCTTGGAGCCTCGGTGGAAGGAATGTTCATTTCATGGACGATTAACTCGCCAGATGAGTTGAATTGTCGACTCTGTTTGAAGGCATGGGACTCATAAAATGTACGATTAGAGGCGGAAGAGCGAAGGCCACAGCGGATTTACCTCAAGAAATATCAGAAGATATCTAAACTGCTAGCATAGTTTTCAAGGAAGGGAAGATATATCGTTCCTTCAAAGAGAAAACGACTAATAATGATAGGGAAAAGATGAAAAGAGTATGGGTGGTAAGTGGGTCATGTTGCCCACGAGCCTGCATGTCCCGGCATGATGTGGGCCAATATCAAGTTGTGTCAATCGTAGCCTAATTTTTGTGTCCCGTGCCGAGCTGGTAAATTAACGATGGTATTGTAATGCCCACCTTATTTCTTGCAAGCAAATGATGAGATTTTTCCCAATTCTGGAAGAGAGATGAGAGGGAGAAGGGGGAGTGAGGGGAAAGTTAAAGAGATATTAAGTTGGTGAGATTGAAATATTAAGTTAAAGAGATAACTGAGTCATGTCACTTAATAAATAAATTCAATAAAAAATTTCAACAGAGTCTATAAAATAATTTAATTTAATCATTAATATATTATATGGTATATTTATATATTCAGCGTCGACCATTATCTATCTCGCAAGGTTATGTACCATCGGTAATGAAATAATATATAAGTAAATACAAATGAGAGCAAATGTTAAATATTTTAAAATTTCGACGACGGATTTCGTCCCAGTCTCCACTGTATTTTTCACGGGATGAAGGTTCGAGCCGTGGGCAGGGGGCTGGGCGAGCTTCTCGTCTCATTTTCTGTTCACTCAGCCCATGGCCTTACTCTCTTTGTAGTTTCCAGCACATTGCACACTGGAATATTAGGGATCTCGTTATGCCTTCCTCGTTTTCCCCCTTGCATTCTTGCAGACGAAATCTCAGAGAAACGGTATAGGATTTGTTGGTGAAGATCAAGCTTTAGGAACGATGGTGGTGACGCTTGGGAGAAAGGTATCCTCTGATTCCCCATCCCGTGATTGTTCTGCGAGAAATCTTCACCACCCCTCTCTCTGTCTGGCTCCTTTTGTAG
>JAOVVI020000131.1:0-42620 GCA_028571085.2 Nepenthes alata
CCATTCATGCGTGTCATTAATTAGATGATGAGGCATTTGTCTACCTTAAGAGAATCATAGTTACTCCTGCTATTTACCCGTGCTTGGTTGACTTTCTTCACTTTGACATTCAGAGCACTTGGCAGAAATTATATTTTGTTAGCATCCTCAGGGACCATCGCAATGCTTGATTTTTATTAAGTAGTCAGATTCCCCTTGTTCGTACTAATTCTGAGTCGGCCATTCAACACCCAGGGAAGTCCCTTGATGGAGCCATTCCAAGTCCATCCCTCGACAAGCGCACGGTGACCGACTCTTGCCATGGAGGCAGCTTGAGAAGTCCACCAATAGTTGACGGGTTTGGGACTAGGACCCCCACGCCCGGCCCTAAGAGCCAATCCTTTTCCAAAAGTTATGGATCCATTTTATCGACGTCCCTTGCCTACACTGGTCCATCGACAAGAGGTTGTTCACCTTGGAGACTTGATGTGGTTATGAGTACGATCGGGAATGGTTGGCACCCGGTCCTTCGAATTTGCAAGGGCCACTGGAGGCACACTGGACACCATGCAATGTGCGGTGCTCTACTAGCCCCTTGACCCTATGTCCAGTTGAGCTGTTTCAAAAGTGGGTAGGCTGTTAAACAGAAAAGATAACTCTTCCCGTGGCCTCTATCGATGTCTCCGGACTCCCTAATGTTGCGGTCAACCACCGCATCCCAGTTCAAATATTTTAACCCGATTCCCTTTCAAAGCTCACGCTTGCACACTATCGGACGGGCTTCCCCCGTCTCGTAGGATCGACAAACCCATGTGCAAGTGTCATTCACATGGAACATTTCCCCACTTCGGCCTTCAAAGTTCTCATTTAAATATTTCTACACCACCAAGATCTCCATTGACGGCTGCTCCGCCCTGGCTTATGCCATGGGTTTTGTGGCGACCGCCATGCCCTCCTATTCATCAGGGCCTAGCACTTCCCCCGAAGGCCGTGTGTAGGTCACGCACTTAAGTGCCATCAATTTTTGAGACTAGTTGATTCAACAGGTGAGTTTTGACATACTCCTTAGTAGATTTTGACTTCTATGACCACCATCCTGCTGTCGTAATCGACCAACACCCTTTGTTGGATCTAGGTTAGAGCTCAGTCCGGCACCGTAACCCTTCCTCCAGTTCATCTTGTATCACCAATTTTGCTTACCAAAAATTTCCCACTTGGAGCTCTCAATTTTGTGTCCCGGCTAAACGAAGCAGTTGCATCGTCTTACATATTTAAAGTTTGAGAATAGGTCGAGGACGTTGCATCCTCGATGCCTCTAGTCATATGCTTTACCCAACAGAACCCACATTCCAGCTCTAGCAATCATGAGGGAAGCTTATGAGGGAACTAGCTACTAGACGGTTCTATTAGTCTTTCGCCCCTATACCGAAGTCAGACGAACGATTTGCACATTAGTATCGCTTCGGGCCTCCACAATAGTTTTCTTTGGCTTCACCCCACTCAGGGATAGTTCACTCGAATCCTTCTTAGAAGATCAAGGTCGGTCGATGGTGCAGCCCGCAAGGTGTTCCCGCCTATCAGCTTCCTTGCGACATATGGGTTTACTCACCCGTTGACTCGCACACATGTCAAACTCCTTGGTCTGTGTTTCAAGACGGCCCAAATGGGGGGCCCGCAGGCCGACGCTAGAAGCGTGCATGTGCAAAGCATGTTGTGATGGTGCATGCTACCTTCCACGATCGCTGGGATGATGCTCCCAAACTTGTCTATGGCTCGGGTTTTAGTCGGCCCCTCAATCCATGTCGGTCCAAGAGCCGAGCTAATCGATGAGCCGGCTTATGATCGTTCCGCATCCTACAAGAGTGCATGCTGAACCCCATCCGCTTCCCTCCCGATAATTTCAAGCACTCTTTGACTCTCTATTCAAAGTTGTGACAGAACATATTTTTTTATACCTCTAATACATTCCATCAATGACAGATAAACAAATGTTAGAATTAGAATAATATAATATTCCAGCAGAAAATTTGGCAGAGTTTCCTCTAAAACTGGGTCAAAAACCATACATACAACTTGCATAAAATAACTTATACAAGCACATAACTACACAAATATCACAATTTACCCTACAACAAACATACATAGGACAACAAATTGCCATATCATTCATGGCTCCAACACAGTATTCCTAAACTACTGTATTGGGTCTAGGAGAGATACCATCTAGGACCTGTACAAATCAAAAAATCAAATAACTGAAGCAACTATTTAAATCTGCGGAAGTAGATGTCATCTTTCTAGGAAAATACATAACATGTCATAACCATTAATAAATATAATTTCCATTCAAAATTTGGGTATTTAAATTCAAGCCAATCAAACTCCAAGAATAGGCTTTGAAGCTCCCAAAATCTTCAAGATAGCTTTAAGGCAACCAAAAATCTACTGGCTAGGCTGAATCTACTTATTCTCATCAGGAACTAACTTTACTATATCATCTGGAGGGGGGAAACATAAAAGTGAGCTAAGGCCTAGCAAGGTACATGAAAACATGGAAGTGTAATACTTTTATTTAGAACATAAATACAGATAAGCTAAACCATGAAAATATTAAAGAATAGAAAGCAAAGAATAGAAGGTAAAGAATAGAAAGCAAAAATCAGTATACAGGCATCAGAAATTAGAAATAGATATTAAACTCTGTAAATTTCAGAAATGCATTATTCAAAGGATAACACTAGTAGACCTTACTAGCCGAGTGGGCGAATAATCGATGATAGATTGTGTTACGAACACAATCAAGGCCAATCATGGAACAGTCATTATCCGTTCTGATGGGTTTATATACAAATACCTCTCGAAGGTCTTTGGATTATGTACAAATACCTCTCGAAGGTCGGTGGATTATCAAGATTTCTACCGTATAGTTTAATGCCTTGGGGAAAGGCGGACCATGCATAACTCCATGGATGGAGTTGTCCTCGATTACCACCGTAACATTCTAACGCATGCCGTAGAACCTTACCTGACTGAACAATAGTCATAGGTCCATTTTCTTAATAATTTACTTAACTGAAATACTCAACTGAAATACTCAACTGAAATACTTAACTAAATTACTTAACTAAAGAGATTCTTGCTCATATTTTTGTACTCATTACTTACCATGCCTCAATGGTAAGTCAAGTTCTCTCAGAAAACCCTTCAGTTAGTGCAGAAGTTCACAGTAAATTAACTGTACAGTTCCATATAAATCTTTCAAATATAAATCATAACATGGACAATACCCTTTTACAAATTAACCTTTACATGTCAAAATTTATGGATTTGAACACCAAATCCCTAAATTTTTGTTCTAGGGTTTATCTCAAAGCTTTCGGACACAAATTGGACACCAAATATATGCATATTCATGAAATCAAGGCCATAAATCCCAATACATATACCAAATCATGGTTTTAAATAAAAAATCTCCAAATTTTCAAGCTTGGGTTTCATGCAAAGCTTCCGGAGACCATTCAGACACAAAATGTAAGCCAAATCACAAAATCGGAGTTCTAAGTCACAATATATATATGTAAACATGAAATCTGGTCCAAAAGTCATGAGATTCAAGCATTTCCATAGCAAATCTAAAAGAGCAAGAGATTTAGAGCATAAAAAAAAATGGAGATATTTAAAAGCGGTAAAAACGAAGAATAACGTCAGAGGTACAATTTCTTTAACCAGATCTACTGTTATTTTTACTCTAATCGGATCAAAAGTGGCAGAGATTCCCTCCTCTTCCTCTTTTCTTCCCTTCCTCCCTTCGTGCTCTTCGTTCATGCCCTCTGTCTCTTTCCCCCTTCCCCTCGTTTTATAAACGAAGCCTAAAATCAGTGGGGAAATCACGCTCGCGCTTGAGCAGAGCTCGAGTGCGCATCAACCGCCAGGCATAAGTCAGGGCTGCGCACGTCGAGCGCCCTTCGAGCATCACATTCTGCTATTTGCGCTTGAATGGCGCCTTTAGCGTGGCTCGAGCGGTCCATTCTTCTAAATCCACTTGAGCTGCGCCTCGGGCGCCACCTGGGCGCCAAAGGGCTATTGAACTTTTTAGCTTCCGAATTAAATTTCTCTTCATTTTTTATTAGTTCAATTACCTTAAACATACTTATATCAATTTAATAACTAGGAATCATCATGTCTCGGGATCGGGATCTCACAACTCTTCCCCACATACAGAAATTTCATCATCAAAAGTTAACGAACCTCGAGTTTTATAATTCAAGGAACTTTTCTAACATTCCCAAATTACTTTTCAAAGTAAAATGGTCAACCTAGAAGACCTTAAACCTCCAAATCATCATGTTTCTTTGGTATCTAATTCATTCTATACTCATCTAAATTCGTCAGATCCGAAGGCAAACCCAATTCATTAACTATTTTCCCAACTTGGTTCTAAACCCTAAATGAGCAAAATGCCTTACCACCTATAAAATAAGCCTCGAGTTTGAGCATCTCCTCTGACATTAACTTAAACCTTAATATATATAGAGGTTCATCACTCTTCCACTGCGCACTCTGATCGATCATCAAACTCAAATCATCCGATTACCATTTACCACCACAACAAATTTGACCTAACACCCAATTTCTTTTCTCAGCTTAGTTAAGATTTTGACATAAATCTCAAGTCATGATTAGACCAGAAAAGCAGAATACTTCACATTCCCTTCATTTCGTAGGCATGTCATTGAATAGACATTTTCATGAGATACACATTCCCATTTTAACACCCCATTTATGCGGTAACCATTATAAAAGCTAATTTTAAGATGCCCATATCATGAAAATGATTCTCACAGATCCTCAAATCACCACAGAACTAGAAATTCAAACTAGAGTAGTCACCATAAATTAAATACAGTATTAGATCGTTATCAAAAATCTCATGACCTTAACACTTAGCGACCTTAAGATCTCAAAAGCCCTACACTAAACTATCTCAGATCTCATTGGCACACTGATGAGCCAATTGATTAAACCTAAATATGTCCTCCATAATTACGATGAGTGGGTCGTCCTTCATCTTGAAACAAAACATTAAAGGCTTCTCATTTCAAAATTTTCATAGCTCCAACTCTCCGAACACGATTCCATTTCCCAACTTAGGAACGCGACCTCCTATTACCCCATGTATCGAATCTATCGACAATTTTCCTTTCTCATATTCTACGAAGCACTAAGGCATATTAGATTTATGGGCCCTTAACATCAATTGCCAATACTGATATCCATTTTCCCTAAAGAATACCGAAGTCCATCTTCATAATCCTTAGACAAACATATCCACTTGCAAAATCCAAAGGTCAATTTCCATCATGACATAGCTATTCTGACTCTTAATTTATTAGACAAAACCATCTCCGAAGACAATACCCACAAATTATCAAACAGAGACTTCCAATTGCTATTTTCAACCGATGGTGGAGTAACTATAACTAGGAATTCCTCTCCCACTTAATCTAAGGGCATCTATCCGCAAATGATATAGGAAAACCTAGTCCTAGATTTTCCTTAATAATACCGAGATTCACCCTCTTACAATCCCCAAACTTTTAGATTCGTGGGACATTAATTATCTCCAAAAGCAATATTCACAAACCCTCAAGGTAAGGTCCTCATCGCAAAATCCCACTTACGGGTGAAGTAATTTCAAACCATAGACTCCTCCCCCACATCGCTCATGGGTAGTTACTTATTGATGCAGAAATAACAAAATTCCAATATTTCTTAAGAGCATTACTATCCATGCTAATTTACTTAACCCATGAGTAAATCTTACTTCCTAAAAGTCCCATAGCATTCTTAACAACACCCAAATGATGCTCCTTTAATTCTATACAAATCCTTAGAAACAAATGTAGATTTCAATCTATCTCCAAATCGCCCATTAAAACAAGTCGGCTTGGTCTCCTCCTCAAAATATATATATATATCCTCAAAACATTCATGTTTAGATTCTCAAATGGCAAACTATCGACTTCAAAAGGGGCCGCCGCATTTTCTAGTTAGACTCAACGTCTATTTTTTATTCGATCGACTTTGCCACTAATTCAGAATTCACAACCTAATTACGGGGTATCATATCCGTTCGATACAGGTTATTCCAACATTCTCGAGCACAATTTAAACTCTGAAATGATTCGTATCATCCAAAAATCAACTCCAGATCATCAGTTGCACTTATGCACTATACCGACCAAATAAACCAAATATTCCTTCATCCAACAACAAACAACTAATCACTTCCTCAATTATGCATTCGGTTATCAGCTATTCATAATCCACAAAAGTACACATAGATACAATTATTGAACATTTCTAGAATTCTAGCGGTGATGGGATGTATTATGCAAATCATGTGGAAAATAAAAGAATACATAACTTTCGAGCCAATTTAAAACGAAAAGCGTAATTCAATAATTAAGAAAATACCTCCATCCATCTTTGGGGATGTCCCAGCGTCTTAAACTTTCGTCGTAAGTACTTTAGCTGAAACAACAAGCTTCCTTGATTTAGGTTCCTTTAGCAAGGGACAATCCTTGATCAAATGGCCCTGCTGACCACATCTAAAACAAGCTCCCGTCACCCTAAAACAAGTTTCCCCGAAATGTTTCTTTCTACAACGATTACAATGCACCACTGATGTTTGGGAATCTGACACTGATTGAATTCTGGTGCAACCTTCCCCTTTATTAGTCACCTTTATCTTGTTGCAAAATTTTGGGTATCCAAAACCAGACATTTTACTAAGATTCACCTAACTAACTACCTTCTTACTCAAAGATTTTTGAACCTCAAGTTCTTTCTCAAGTATCAAAGCCCTATCTAGAACCCCAGCATAAGTTTGAAACTGTTAAGTTACTAGCTGACTCCTAGTTTCTTCTTTTAGCCCTAACTGGAACTTCTTGACTTTCCTCAATTCATCTCAACAACCAAAGGCACATAGCAAGACAATTCAACGAACCTCTCACCATACTCTGCCACAATGCGGCTTCATTGCCAAAGCTTCATTAAGGCTTCTTCCTTCCAGTCTTGGAGGCTAGAAGGAATATATTTTTCCCAAAAGTACTCCTCAAATATCTCCCAAGAAATTTCCTCATCGGGTAATCCCAACGCCTTTTTCTTTGTTGACCACCAATCATCAGCCACTCGTTCTAATTTATAAGCCGCAAAAGCAACCTTCACTCAATCTAAACTTTGAATAACTGCAAATATCTTCTTTAATCTTTGAATCAAAATCTCTGACCATACCGGCTCTGGTTCTCCAAAAAATTCAGGCACCTTCTCCGCCATAAACCTCTCGTAAGCTGTTAGGGTGGAATTCATTGAGGCTGACTCTAGTGTAGGAACAGGAGCCATATGATGCTGCTTTATTGATTCGACAACATTCGTTATCCTTCCCAACATATTTACATACTCAACTCCTCGTTCGTGGGGAGTACTAACACTTTCACGGTTCCTTTATCTATCTCTTCCACTAGCCATCATATATCCTATAATGAAGAACACTCACAATATTACCTGACCTCAATTAATCAGATCAAAGGTAGGGATCAAAGCACTTCAAACTGAAATCCTAAGGCTATCCCTTACACATTTCATCTAATCCTTTTTATCTTTATCTTACCTTAGTCTTAGAACAGATTAGCCTGATCCTAGAACCCAAATAAATTAATGAAGGCCTGAGATCAAGGTCATTCAATTTAATCACTAAGTCCTGGCTTAACTCTAATCTAACTTACACAACAAGAATACTTAGGACTATTCAACCTAACTTAGTCATTCTAGACCTTATTTACTTATTCGATCAATCATAATTGTTTCCTAAGCTTCAGCATATAATTCAAATCATTCTTAAGGCATATCTTTTATCTGATATCAGCTGTGATGGAATGAATTTTTTTTAACTAATACATTTTGTCAATGATAGATAAACAAATATCATAATTAGAATAATATAATATTCCTGTAGAAAATTAGGTAGAGTTTCTCCAAAACTGGGTTAAAAAACCAAACATACAACCTGCATAAAATAACCTATATAAACATACAACGACACAAATATTAAAATTTACCGAACAACACAAATACACAAGACCATAAATTGCCATATCATCCATGGATTCAATACAAAATTTTTAAATTACCGTATTGGGTCTAAGAAAGATGCTATCTAAGACCTGTACAAATCCAAAAGCAAATGGCGGAAGCAACTATTTAAACCTGCTGAAGTAGAACTCATCTTTCCCACTAAATACAGCACATGTCATAACAATTAATACATAATTTCCATTCACAATTCAAGTATTTACATTCAAGCCAATCAAACTCCCAGAATAGACTTTGAAGCTCCCAAAATCTTCAAGATAGCTTTAAGGCTTCCAAAAATCTGCTAGCTAGGATGAATCTACTCCTTCTCATCAGGAACTAACTTTACTATATCATCTGGAGGGGGAAAAATAGAAAAGTGAGCCGAGGCCCAGCAAGGTACATGAAAACATGCAATTATAATACTTTCATGCAGAACGTAAATACAGATAAGAAAAACCACAAAAATATTGAAGAACAAAAGGTAAAGAATAGAAGGTAAAGAACAGAAAGAAAAAATCAGTATATAGGCATTAGAAATTAGAAACTGATATTAAACTCTGTAAATTTTTGAAATCCAACTTTATTATTCAAATGACCACACTAGTAGACCCTACTCGCCAAGGAGATAAATAATTAAGGATAGATTGTGTTACGCACGCAATCAAGACCAATCATGGATTAGTCATTATCTGTTCTAGCGGGATTATATACAAATACCTCTCAAAGGTTGGTAGATTATGTACAAATACCTCACGAAGGTCAGTGCATTATGAAGATTTCTACACTCTAGTTTAACACCTTGAGGAAGGTGGACCACGTATAACTCCATGGATGGAGTTATCCTCGATTACCACTATAATGTTCTAAGGCATGTCAGAGAAACTTACCTAACTAAACAATATTTTTGGTCCATCTGCTTATTAATTTACTTAACTGAAACACTTAACTGAAATACTGAACTGAAATACTTAACTTAATTACTTAACAAAAGAGATTCTTGCTAAGAATCTTATATTCATTACTTACCATGCATCAACTATAAGTCAAGTTCCTTCAAATAACCATTCAGTTATTGTAGAAGTTCATAGTAATTTAATAGTATAGTTTCATGTAAAATTTTCAAATATAAATCATATCATGGACAATACTCTTTTACAAACCATTCTTTACATGTCAAAATTTATGGATTTGAACACCAAATCCCTAAATTTTCGTTCTAGGGTTTAGCACAAAGCTTCTGGAAATAAATCGGACACCAAATATATGTATATTCATGAAATCAAGGCCATAAATCCAAATACTTATACAAAATCATGCTTTTAAACCAAAAATCCCAAAATGTTAAAGCTAGGGTTTCATGCGAAGCTTCCGAACACGATTCGGACACAAAACGTAAGCCAAATCACAAAATTGGATTTATGAGTCACAATATATATCTGTAAACATGAAATTTGGTCAAAAAGTTATGAGATTCATTCATTTCCATGACAAATCTTAAAGTGCAAGTGATTTAGAGCATAAATAACAAAATGGAGATATTTAAAAGCTGTAAAAACAAAGAATAACATATGAGATACAGTTGTCTTAGCTCGATCTATCATTATTCTTACTCTGATCGGATCAAAAGAGGCAGAGATTCCCTCCTCTTCTTCTTTTCTTCCCTTCCTGCCATCGTGCTCTTCACATGCCCTCTCTCTCTTTCCCCCTTCCCATCCTTTTATAAGCGAAGCCTGAAGTTTGTGGGGGAAATCGTGCTCGCGCTCTAGCGCTCGTTAGGCACTCTTTGAGCACGACATTCTGCCTTTTGCACTCGAATGGCGCCTTGGGCCTAGCTCGAGCGGTCCATTCTACTAAATCTGCTCGAGCTGTGCCTTGGGCGCCACCTGGGTGCCGATGCCCTGTTTCCCTTTTTAGATTCCGAATTAAATTTCTCTTCATTTTTCCTTAGTCATATTACCTTTAACATACTTATATCAATTTAATAGCTAGGAATCATCATGTCTTGGGATTGGGATCTCACAAAAGTGCTTTTGAACTTTCCTTCATGGTACTTGTTCGCTATCAGTCTCACGCCATTATTTAGCCTTGAATGGAATTTACCGCCTGCTTGGGGTTGTATTCCCGAACAACCCAACTCCTGATAGCAACACATGGTTTGACAGGGTCCGGGCAAGACGGGGCTCTCACTCTTTTGGGCACCCCTTTCCATAGGACTTGGGCTCAGTCCATCCTGGAGAACGCTTCTCTAGACTACAATTCAAACGATAGAGCCACCCGATTCTAAAGTAGGGTAGTTCCCGATTCACATGCCGTTACTAGGGGAACCTTGTAAGTTTTTTTTCTTCAACTTTTTCATATGATTAAACTCACCTGGTATCCCAGCCTAATCTGGGGTCGCTGTGTTGGTGCCGTATGGATGACACAGCGGGGTCATGTGAGCTTCACGGGTGACGTGCTATGCGCGATACGATGCAACCTTAGCCTTTGCCTTGTTAACCACTGAATGTTGTGGCACAGTCATGGAGCTCTAATTTTAGGCCAACCACACAACAACGCATGGTAGGCCACTCTTCACTCCAACCGAGCATGCAGAGACATAATGGTTTGGTTGGGGGAGATGTTATGTGTGATGCCCAGGCAGGCGTGCCCTTAGCCTAGAGGCTTCGGGCGCAACTTGTGTTCAAGGATTCGATGGTTCTTAGGATTTTGCAATTCACACCAAGTATTGCATTTTGCTACATTCTTCATTGATGCGAGACATGAGACATCCGTTGCCAAAAATCATTTAGATACGACAGGTTGCCACCTCACTCACCGGGCATCTGGCAGCAATGCAACACATAATATGTTACTGTTCCTAGGCATGATCTATGCTGGGGTTTGTTCTTCATCCAAGCCAGACCTGGCATGCCCATTACTGCTCTTGGAGAGGACTATAAGGTGTGGGCTCGGTCTGCAGTAGAGGGCGCCACACCACATTAGGCACCGTAAATCCTATGATTTATTTCAACATGTCCACAGGTCGCTCTACTTAGCCATTTTTTATAATGCTCCTTTCGCAGGTTCACCTATAAAAACCTGTTTATCACTTCCCCTTCCGCTAAATGATAAGGTTAAGTGGACTTCCCACAACATCACCGACTGGAAATCGCCCACATCGCTATGATCCGAACACTTCACCGGACCATTCAATTCGTAGGAGTGACGGGCAGGATGTACAAAGGGCAGAGACGTAGTCAACACGAGCTGATTACTCACGCTTACTAGGAATTCCTCGTTGAAGACCAACAATTTCAATAATCTATCCCCATCACGAAGAAATTTCAATGATTACCCGGGCTTATCAACCAAGGCTATAGACCCGTTGAATACATCAATGTAGCGCGCATGCGGCCCAAAACATCTAAGGGCAGCATAGACCTATTATTGTCTAAAAATTCTAGGGCCTGGAAGGCCATAGTCCCTCTAAGAAGCTTGCTATGAAGGGATAGGTCCACATAACAAGCTAGTAGGCTGAGGTATCATTCACTAACAAAATTAACAAGACAAATTGCTCCACCAACTAAGAACGGGCATGCACCAGCACCAATAGAATCAAGAAAGAGCTATCAGTCTGTCAACCCTTACTATGTCTTGACCTGGTAAGTTTTGCTGCGTTTAGTCAAATCAAGTCATAGGCTCCACCCCTGGTGGTTCCCTTTCGTCAATTCCTTTAGGTTTTAGTCTTGCGACCATACTCCCCCTAAAACCAATAAAACTTTGATTTCTCATTAGGTTATGGTGGCATCTTAAAAGTAACATCTGCCGATCCCTTGTCGGCATCATTTTTGGTTACGACTAGGACGGTATCTGATCATCTTCGAGCCCCAAACTTTCATTCTTGATTAATGAAAACAACCTTGGCAAATGCTTTCACAGTTGTTCATCTTTCATAAATCAAAGAATTTCACCTCTGACTATGAAATACAAATGCCCCTGACTGTCCTTGTTAATAATTACTCTGATCCCGAAAGCCAACAAAAAAGGACCAAAATCCTATGATGTTATGCCATGCTAATGTATGCAGAGCTTAGGCCTACTTTGAACACTCTAATTTCTTTAAATACACAGTGCCAGAGGCATGACCTGGCCAATTAAGGCAAGGAGTGCATTGTTGGTAGAAGGGACGAGATGATCGGTCTTTGCCAGAGGTAGAGCGGCCACCCCATCCCAAGGTCCAACTACAAGCTTTTTAACCGTCATAACTTAAATATATGCTATTAGAGCTAGAATTACCGTGGCTATTGGCACAATACTTGCCTGCCAATGGATGCTCATTAAGGGATTTAGATTGTACTCATTCAAATTATTAGACTCAATGAGCACGGTATTGTTATTTATTTTCACTACCTCCCTGTGTTAGGATTGCGTAATTTGCACGCCTACCACCTTCCTTGGATGTGGCAACCACTTCTCAGGCTTTCTCTCTGGAATCAAACCCTAATTCTCCATCATCTGTCACCACCATGGTAGGCCACTATCCTACCATCGAAAGTTGATAGGTTAGAAATTTGAACGATGCATCGCCAGCATGAAAGTTATGTGATCCATCGAGTTATCATGAATCATCAGAGCAATGGGTTAAACCCACGTCGACCTTTTATCTAATAAATCCATCCCTTCTAGAAGTCGGGTTTTGTTGCACGTATTAGCTCAAGAATTACTACAGTTATCCAAGTAGCAAGTACCATCAAACAAACTATAAATGATTTAATGAGCCATTCGCAATTTCATTGTCTGAATTAGTTCATACTTACACATGCTTCGCTTAATCTTTGGGACAAGCATATGACTACTGGAAGGATTAATCAGGTAGCATCCCTTCTTTGATGCCGACAATCATGAGCCTTGCTGACCAATTAGAACACTGGTCAACTGGTCAACAAGTGTTCAACTATCGTTTGTGTCTATGTTTATCGGGCTAACGTGACTTCTCACACATAACCTGTATCTCAATCTTCTGAGAACTTGCTGAATCCCATCGCCCACCTCAGTTGCATAGAAAATGCGACATGGGGGGACAATGAGCCTTACAAATCGTCTACCTAACACCCTCATGGTAAACCGAGTAGAAGGAAACTTCCCTACAAGATAAATTCCTTCAAATGGGTATGCGACATAGGAAACCACACATCAACCAAGACACAAAGTGCTTGGCCTTTCGGTGAAGAGGCATGTGTGCATCCAGTTCAACGCATAGACGAAGAGCCCATTGACATAGACAAGCCCACCATTGCTGACACACCATCATGTATGCTCATTCCAGCACTAAAAGTTGATTCGCAAGCAAATTATAATGCCAATGAAATCAACTTTCCAAGTTCCCTTGAGAGCACTGCTAGACGTGACAACCCGAGATGGGACAACCTCAGCATATGATCAATACGCACCGATTGCATGGAACTCTTGCTGCGAAATCATTGCATGGAAAAACAAGTATGAACAACATGGCACACACAGCACCACGCAGGTCATGTCGACTTGCACCTGTAGTGAAACACTGACAGAAGGGACAACCCGAGTGTATGGCTGACACACACCTAATGCATGGAAACTCGTGCCATAAAATCATGGCATGGGAAAACACGTATGAATAACATAGCACATGCAACACCATGCTTGGCATGTCGTCTCGCACATGCATCACAACACCGATAGATGGGACAACCTAAGGCTGACACGCATTGAACGCAAGGAAGACTAAGAATTGAAATCATGGCATGGAGAACCACATATGAACAACGCGGCACAAATAGCATCATGCAAAGGCAAGCCAATGTGCACATACAGCAAGACATCGATAGTCAGAATAACCCGAGCACACAACCAATATGCACCAGATGTGAATCCGTGCAACAAAATCATGGCGTAGTAAAACAAGTATGAACAACACAGGACATGTAGTATGATGCATGGCATGCTGACATGCACCTTTAGTGAATTAATGGTAGATGGGACAAACCAAGCGTACAAGTGGCATACACTGAGCACATTGAAACTCAGGCCATAAAATCATGGCATTGCGGAACACGTTTGTGCAACACAAACTCACAGCACCATGCACAGTGTGCCTTGGTCACACGCGTGGGTGGCAGCGTCAACACGCCCCAACAACAAATCAGCTCCGCCATATAGAGGCTTCTAGGCCTTTTTGGCCTTGGCAGGAGTAAACATTGGACACCTTAACTTTCACAATGCGGTTTTTTGTAGTTGCTGATAAAAGTTTTAGGTGATTTTTTTGTTTAAAAGACAAAAATTAGGTGTTGCTTAAAACCAAGTCTCAAGTTTTTCGATTACAAGAGGATATTTTAATAACTTTTTAAATGTCGTGCAATTTTAAAAATTAATAATTCTGTCAAGGCTTGTTCAAATGACGAGTTTTTTTCAAAAATTAGCATAAATTGTTGAGAAAATTTAGATGTATTGGCGTCGTGATTTGAGTTTGGTAAGGGGTCGTAAATCAAATTATTGAGGGTAAAAAGTGCGCAAAAATCCGTATTCACTGGAAAAGTAATGTTTTCCTATTTAAAGCATGCATGGAGAGCTGAGGGAAAGATTATTGGGAAGATATCTACAAATAAATGGGCAAGGCATTGAAAGAAGATGTCTACACCAAGACCCCATGCATTGGCGAGATATGTCATGATGAGGCCACATGATACCCTATAAATTTGAGCTGTGCAGATAGGGGGCAAAATCCAGGGATGAGCAAGTATCACCGAAGACATGCCATATCATTTGGAATGGCATGTTGATATGATCAACATGGCAAGGCTTTGCAAAGTCTCCCTATCGACCTTGACGTGACAAGGGTGATGCGGCAGTGCTCTGGGCAGGACATGGGCAGTGCTGGGGAACGACCCCAACATGACTCGGGTGCTGTTACATGTGACAGGCATGACAAGGGAGCTGCTGGGCATTGTTGGGATGTGCAAGGAGTGACAAGGGCAGTGCTAGGGTGAGCTGAGGAGCAACTTAGGCACTGTTGGGCGTGACATGGGTACTGTTGGGACATGCAAGGTGTGACATGGAAGGTGCTGGGGTGTGCTCGGGAGCTGCTGGTCGTGACACTGGTGGTGCTAGATAGCATCCCAGGCACTACTAGGATGCACTGGGTGTGACATGGGAGGTGTCGAGCATGACACTGGTTGTGCTAGAAAGCGACCCAGGCACTACTGGACGTGACACTGGTTGTGCTGGGGAGCGACCTAGGCACTGCCAGGCACAACATGGGCTTTGCTGGGGTGCAAGAAGGGAGCAGCATGGGCGCGATAAGGGAACTAATGGGGCATGACAAGGAAGCGGCATGGGCACAACACTAGCACTGCCAGGTGTGACAAGACAACTGATGGGGCCTGACAAGGTTGTTGCTGGGTCACTACATGGGTGTTGGTGGGCCCCAACAAGTGAGACGCATTGGCACAACACAAGTGCTTCTAGGAGCAACAAGGGCACTGATGGGGCATGACAAGGGAATTGTTGGGCATGTTTGACGTGACAAGTGACACGGGCACTGCTGGTTGTGACAAGGGACTGACATGGGTGCAACACGGGTGAAACACCGGCAACGTTGGGTGTGACATGGGCACTACTTGGGTGCAACAAGGGAGTGGCATGGGTGCGATAAGGCAACTGCTTGGCAACAAGGGATCAGTTGCGGCATGTAGGGCTTGATAAGGCCATCAGTAGGGTGCACTGGGGCGGCGCTAGGGAGTGACCTAGGTACTGCCGGGCATGACAAGGGGGCAACAAAGGCACTGCTGGGTGTGAGAAGGTCACTACTAGCGCACGCCATGGGCGACAAGGGCACTACTTGGATGCTACACGAGTGTCACATGGTGCGATAATGATAGCATTAGGCATGATAATGTAGCAATTGGGTGCCACAAGGACATGACACGGGTGGTGCTAGATCAACCTGGGTGCTACTGTGGACGACACGGGCATCGCAGGTGTGACAGAATGGATCGTTATACTTTAAAGACCTTCCGTCAATAAACAAACAAAACTAATATTCATAAAATCTACATAAATTTTGGCAGAGTTTCTTCTGCAACTAGATTGAAACCAAAATTTACAACCTATTTAGAAGAACCTATACAAGCACACAACTAAACAAATATCACAATTAATCCTACAACATAGATACATAGGACCACAAACTGCCATATCAGCCATGGCTCCAACATAACACATCCTATCCGCTATTCAGACTCAAAATGAGATGTTGTCTTGGACCTGTACATGTCCAAATCAGAATAGCAGAAGCAACAATATCCGTAATGTAAACCTACGGAAGCATAAATCATTGTTCCATCGAAATAAATGACATATTATGACCATTATACATATTCAGTATCCATCCACAACATAATTACATGCAAAACTATCAAATTTTCCAAAATCTTCAGGATAACTCAGAGTCTCCAAAGACTCCCTTGCTAAGCTTTGCCTATTCTTGCTCGTCAGAAATCAGTTCTACCATTTTATCTTGAGGGGAGGGAAAATAGAAGAGTGAGCCAAACCCCAACAATGAACCATAAAACATGCAAGTGATATGCTTTCATACAGAACATTATTACAGAAGGTCATGGAAATTGCTAAGGAATGGAAACATATACATAAGTCTTGAGAAAAAGTATAGTTTGTTATGGACAGGTCTCGATAATCATAATTCATGCTTTTCTACGGAACATATATTAAATAGAATAGAAACTGCGATAATATCAAAAGAACGAAGGTGTCCATGGAAACATAAAGAAAATATAATTTCAATTAAACATGTATTAGAATTCATAAGATAATTCCAAATCTAATTTGTTCCTAAGAAATTATTGTTCGATATTCAAGGGACTCAATCAGTATAATCGAGGATAGATTTTGTTCAGTCCACACAATCAAAGACCGATAGTTTGATAATATTTAATTTCCCCACATTTCATGATTCTATATTTCGGTAGTTTGATGATTCGATAGTCCGACGGTTCGATAACTTATCCTCGATTACTACCATAACGTTCTAATGCATGTCGGAGAACCTTATCTGACTGTACCATAGTTCAAGATCCATTTTTCATTCTGATTGATTTAATTTAAAACCTTTGCTCAAAATTCTATAATCAAATTAAACATATTTCAAAGCCAAGTCTAAATCTCATTGAATTACTCTTTCAGACAATTTTAAGAGACTTCCATAGTTCGATAACAGCATTTCATGCGGAGTTTTCAGATACAAATCATCAATAAGCTTTATTAAGGCAACAATTAACATTTAAAATCATCAAAATTCCAAGCTTCCAACACAAATCTCCAAATTTTCGTGCAAGGGTTACGGGTAACCTTTCCGAGCATAATTTGAGCACAAAACTTGGGCCAATTTACAAAAACAAAGCCATAATTCATAAAACATACATATAACATGAATTAAACTCAAATTTACACCTCAATTTCGAGATAGGGTTTGCACTATGCTATCAGGACACGAAACAAAGGCAAAACGTGAGCCAAATCACTAAATCGGAGTCACAATGCATGATAATCATATATAAACATCAATTTTAGAAGTATATATATTAGAAACATGCAATGATCGTGATAAATCATTAGGGCCAAGGGTTTATAGCATAAAGAACATAATGGAGAAGTCAAAATGCAGAAAAAATGAAGAACGAAGTTGGAGATACACTTGCCTTCACTCGATTCACCGTTATTCTTTCTTGGATCGGATGGAACGACCAAAATCTCACTTCTTCTTCCCTTTTATCCTCTCCCTCCTTCGCTGTTCTTTGTTCTTGGCCTGCAAAATACCCCTCACATCCCCCTTTTTATAATAAAAAAGTGGGTCGGTGGTTGAAAATTATGCCTGCACTCGAGCGCACGGCGAGCGCAGGCCCATTGTCAGGGACTTGCTCGAGCACGACAGGCACTCGGCGAGTAGCACCCTACAGGCATTTGGTGCCTTCTATTGTGCTCTAGCAGGTGGTGGGCGCCATGCTGCTATGTCCTGAACTACGACAATTTTCTGACTTTTCTCAATTTTACTTATCTCAAACTTAATTATACAAATTTGATTACTAGAATTACTATGTTTTTGGAACTCAGGTCATCACAGCAGGGATGCGCTAGGTGCGACAAGGGCACTGTTGGGGAGCAACCGAGTGAGACAAGGGTATTCCTGGGGTGTGATACTGGTGCGACAAGGGAGGTACTAGAGAACGAAAGGAGACGCATGTGCTACTGGGAGCAACAAGGGACTAGCACGGGCGTGACAAGGAAGCTGCTAGGTGTAGCACCGACACGTCACCAATATGACAAGGGCATTCCTAGGAGCACTTCTGGGACCGACAATGGAGCAATTGGAGCACAACAAGCGATGGGGGTGCCGTTGGGAGTGACAAGGGACTGGCACGGGCAAGACACTAGTGCTGATGAGCATGACAATGGCACAACAAGGGTGTTCCTAGGAGCACTACTATGCATGACAAAGAAGTTGCTGGAGCACGACGAGCAATACGGGCATCACTGGTAGCAACAAGGGATCTGCACGAGCGAGACACCAGTGCTACTAGGCACAAAACTGGCATGACAATGGTATTCTTAGGGCATGACACCGGCATGACACCAGCACTGCTAGGAACAACATGGGAGCTATAATAGCATGACAAGTCATGCGGGCACTGCTGGGAGTGACAAAGGATCGGCACGGGTGTGACACTAGTATAAATGGGTGCGACACCGGCTCGGCATTCCTGGGGCACGATACTTGCGTAACACTAGCACTACTGGGCATGACAATGAAGCTGCTCGAGTAAGACAAGAGATGCGGGCGCTGTTGGGAGCGACAAGGGAGCTACTGGGTGTGACACCTGCGCAATACTAGCACTGTTGAGCACGACAAGGGAGCTACTGCTGCTTGACAATTGACACTAGCGCCGCTGGGAGCTAGAGGGGACCGGCATAGGCATGATGCAAGCGCTACTGGGCACGATAAGGGAGCTGCTCGGCACGACAAGGGCAATCCTGGGGCATAGCACCGACATGACACCATCACTATTGGTTGCGACAAGGGAGCTGCTGGAGCTAGACAAGTGACGTGGGCATCGCTGGGAGAAACAAGAGACTGGCACGGGTACGACCCCAGAACTACTAGACATGACAAGGGAGTTGTTGGGCATGACACCAGTGTGACACTAGCACTATTGGCCATGACAAGGGAGCTACTAGAGCATGACAAGTGACATAGGTGCTGCTGGGTGACATGGGCAATGCTATGCACACAACACTGCGTTGCCAGTTACATGACATGGTTGAATCAGATTATTGTCGGGGCGCGGCAGGGATAAGCCATTAAAAGATAGGGACGTGGCCGATGGTGCTCCATTCTATTCCATTTCGGTTATGCTTCCTTGAAAAGTCAGTGGTTTTTACAGGAGCATCTTGGGGGTAACGTGGAGGGTGATGGATAGCTGTGGCAGCAGCCGTCTATCCCCAATCCTCTATTTTTCGCATCGTTTTTCAGTTTGGGCAGGAGGGACAAATCAGAGCGACGTAGAATTGAATCTCAGTGGATCATGGTAGCAAGTTCACTCTGCCACTTACAATAACCAGTAGCGTATTTAAATCATTTGCAAAGGATTCAACCCGCTGCTCAGTGGAAATTATACTTCTTGACGGCCCATGCGGTGCATCTGCCGCAAGAGATTTGCCAACGACACGTGCTCTTAGGGGCTATGACCCTACTCAGGTTGAAAAACGAGTGGCGAGCACATGTGTCGCTTCTTGCTTGGATTCAAACTTAGAGGTGTTCAGTCATAATCCAGTGCATGGTAGCTTCGTGCCACTAGTTTTTCAACCAAGTGCAAAGACCAATTGTGCGAATCAATGATTCCTTTGCTACTAGGTTGAATTACCTTCACGACACTATCATTAGTAGGGTAATACTAACCTGCCTCATGATGGTCAAAACCCTACTCAGGTTTCTTATTAGTAGGAGAACAATCTAACACTTGGTGAATTCTGCTTCACAACGATAGGAAAAGCTGACATCAATGGACCAAAAAGCAATGTCACTATGAACGCTTGGCTGCCACAAGTCAGTTATCCCAGTGATAACTTTTCTGACACCTGTAGCTTTAAATTTTGAAGGTCGAAAGGATCATTAGGCCACTCTTTCACAATTCATATTCGTACTGAAAATTAGAATCAAACGAGCTTTTACTCTTCTGTTCCACACGAGATTTCTATTCTCGTTGAACTCATCTTAGGATACCTACGTTATCTTTTAACAAATGTGCTACTCAAGCCAAACTCCCACCTGACAATCTCCTCCAATTGGATTGGCCCACTAGGCGAGCATTGGGTCCAAAAAGAGGGGTCATGCCCCACATCCAACTCACAAGGTAAACTAAATAACGTTAAAAGTTGTGGTTTTTCTCTTTTGGCAGTGGGCTCCCACTTATCCTACACCTCTCAAGTCATTTCACAAAGTCAAACTAGAGTCAATCCAAACAGGATATTCTTTCCCTGCAAATTCTGCCAAGCTCATTCTCTTGGCTGTGTTTCGCTGGAAAGTAGATAGGGCTAGTGGGAATCTCATTAATCCATTCTTGTGTTTCACTAATTAGATAACGAGGCATTTGGATACCTTAAGATAGTCATAGTTACTCCCATCGTTTGGCCGCGCTTAGTTGAATTTCTTCACTTTGACATTTAGATTACTAGGCAGAAATCACATTGCATTAGCATCCTCAGGTACCATCGCAATGCCTTTGTTTTAATTAAATAGTGAGATTCCCTTTGTTTGTACCAGTTCTCAGTTGGTTGTTCGATGCAAGGGGAAGGCCTTTGATGGAGTTGTTCCCAATCCATACCTAGGCAGGCACATGATGACCTGCTCTTGCCCTGGTGGTAGCTCGAGCAATCCACTGACAGCCATGGGTTTGGGACTTGGACCCCCATGCCCAGTTCTCAAAGCAAATCCTTTTCCTAAAGTTACGGATCCATTTTGCTAACTTCCCTTGCCTACATTGTTCTAGCGACAACATGTTGTTCATCTTGGAGACCTAATGCGGTAATGAGTACGACCGGGGGTGGTCAGCACTCTGTCCTATAGATTTTCAAGGGTTACCGGGGGCGCACCGGACACCACACGACATACGGGACTCTTCCAGTCGTTGGACCCTACCTTCAGATGAGCCATTTTATAGGGTGGGCAGGTTGTTAAATAGAAACAATAGCACTTCCTGTGGCCCCTGTCGACGTCTCCGAACTCCCTAACATTGTTGTCAACCATTGCATCCCTGTTTAGGAATTTTAGCAAGATTCCCTTTCAAAGTTCGCGCTAGCGCGCTGTCGGACAGGCTTCCCCTACCTCTTAGGATCAACTAACCAACGTGCAAGTGTCGCTCACATGGAACCTTTCCCCTCTTCGGCCTTCAAATATCTCTTTTTAATATCTACTACTACAACCAAGATCTGTACCAATGACCACTCAACATTAGCTCGCACCACAGGTTTTGCGGTGACTGCCGTGCCTTCCTACTCATCGGCGCCTGACACTTGCCCTAACGGATGGGTGTAGGTTGTGTGCTTAAGCGCCATCAAATTTTGGAGCTAGTTGTTCCGACAGGTGAGTTGTTGCACACTCCTTAGTAGAATTTGACTTCCGTGACCGCCGTCCTATTATCTTAATTGATGAACACCCTATGTGGGATCTTGGTTAGTGCATAGTCTGACATTATATCCCGGCTTTCAGTTCATCTGGCATCGCAAAATTTGCTTACCAAAAATGGCACTCTTGGAGCTCTCGATTATGTGTCACAGCTTAATGAAGCAGCCGCGCCGTCCTTCCTATTTAAAGTTTGAGAATAGGTCAGGGGCGTTGCACCCTTGATGCCTCTATTCATTGGATTTACCTGATGGAACTCGAATTCCAACTCTAGATATCCTGAGGGAAACATCGGAGGGAATCAGCTACTGAATGGTTCGATTAGTCTTTCACTCCTGTACCCAAGTAAGACAAGCGATTGACATGTCAGTATTGCTTCAGCCCTCCACCAGAGTTTCCTTTGGCATAGCCCTGTTCAGGCATAGTTCACCATCTTTTGAGACTCGACAAGTATGCCCTCACTGAAACCCTTCTCATAAGATCAAGGTCGGTCGATGGTGCAACCCACGAAGGGATCTCGCCAATTAGTTTCCTTGAGCCGTATGGGTTTACTCGCCCATTGACTTGCACACATGTCAGACTCCTCGGTCTGTGTTTCAATATGGGGGGGCCCGCAGGCTGACGTCAAGAGCATTCAGGTGCCAAGCATGTGGTTACGGCACACGTTGCCTTTCACAATTGCTGGGATGACACTCTCAAGGTCATCTATTACTTGGGCTTTAGCTGCCACCTCAATACGCGTTTGCCCATGCCCCGAGTCAATCGGTTGGCTGGCCTGTGACTGTTTCGCATCCGACCGTGGCACTTCACAAGTCCCCATCCACTTCCCTCCTGACAATTTCAAGCACTTTGTGACTCTTTTATCAAAGTCTTTTTCATCTATCATTCCAGGTTCTCGTTCGCTATCGATCCCTTGTCGTTATTCATCATGTGACGGAATTTACCGCCCACTTGCGGCTGCATTCCAAAACAACCCGACATACCGACAATGCCTCATGTTGGGACAGTGTCCGTGCACGATGGGGCTCCCACCCTCTCTGGTGCCCCTTTCCAAGGGACTTAGGCCAAGTCTGTCGCAGAGGACGCTTCTCTAGACTACAAATCAGACAATCGAGCCGCTCGATTCTAAAGTAAGACACTTCTCGGTTTGCTCGCCGTTACTAGGGGAATCCATGTAAGTTTTTTTTGCTCCACTTATTGATATGCTTAAACTCAGTAGGTTGCGCCACCTGACCTTGGGTTGCTGGGTTGGTGCAGTATGGACGATGCGACGAGGTCATGCGAGCTTCTTGGGTGATGTTCTAAGCATGACGCGATGCAACCTTGGCCTTCGCCTTGTCAACCACCAAACGCTATGGCATAGTCACCGAGCTTCGATTTTAGGCCAGCCGCACAACAACGCATGGGAGGACATTCTGTGCCCCAACCTAGCATGCAGAGACACAATGGCTTGGTTGGGGGCAATGCTATGCATGATGCCTAGGAAGACGTGCCCTCGGCCTAGAGGCTTCAGGCACAACATGCACTCAAAGAATTGATGGTTCAAGGGATTCTACAATTCACTACAAGTATCGCATTTTGCTACATTCTTCATCGATGTGAGAGTAGATATCTGTTGCTGAGAGTAGTTCAGATACGATAGGATGCCACCTCACTCATCGGGCATCCAACTACAAGGCAACGCATGTAATGTTACTGTTCCTTGGCGTGATTCATGTCGGGGTTCATTTTTATGCCAAGCCTAACCCGACACACCCATTGCTATTCTTGGGGCAAACAATAAGGTGCTGGCTTGATTGGCAGTCAAGGTCGCCACACCACATTTAGTAATACACCCACGATGATTTATTTCAACATGTCCATGGGTTACTCTACTTAGCAATTTTTTACAATGACCCTTCCGCATGTTCACCTACGAAAACCTTGTTATGACTTCTCCTTCCTCTAAATGATAAGGTTCAGCGGACTTCTCATGACGTTGCCAGCAGGAAACTGCCCGCGTCGCCGTGATCTGAACACTTCACCTGACCATTCAATCAGTAGGAGTGACATGCAGTGTGTACAAAGGGTAAGGACATAGTCAATGCAAGCTGATGACTCGGGCTTACTAGAAATTCCCCGTTGAAGACCAACAATTACATTGATCTATCCCCATCATGATGAAATTTTAAAGATTACCCGGGCCTATCGGCCAAGACTAAAGACTTGTTGAATAAATGAGTGTAGCATGCGTGTAGTCCAGAATATCTAAGGGCATCACAGACCTTTTATTGCCTCAACATTCCAAGGCCATCAAGGCCATAGTCCCTCTAAGAAGCTAGATGTGAAGGGATAGCTCCACATAGCAAGTTAGTAGGCTGAGGTCTCATTTGTTAATCGAATTAACCCGACAAATCACTCCACCAACTAAGAACGACCATGCACCGCCACGCATGGAATCAAGAAAGAGCTCTCGGTCCATCAATCCTTACTATGTCTGGACCTGGTATGTTTTCCTGTGTTCAGTTAAATTAAGTTGCAGGCTCCACTCCTGGTGGTGCCCTTCCATCAATTCCTTTAAGTTTCAGCCTTCCGACCATAGTCCCCTCAAAATAAAAAAAATTTGATTTCTCTTAAGGTGCGAGCGGCGTCCTAAAAGTAACATTTGCCAATCCTAGGTCGGCATCGTTTATGGTTGAGACTGGTACGGTATCTGATCGTCTTTGAGCCCCCAACTTTTTTTCTTGATTAATGAAAACATCCTTGGAAAATGCTTTTGCAATTGTTTGCCTTTCATAAATCAAAGAATTTCACCTTTGAATATGAAATACAAATGCGCCCTACTATCCATGTTAATCATTACTATGATCCCAAAGGCCAACACAATAGGACTTAAATCCTATGATGTTATCCCTTGCTAATGTATCCAGAGTTTAGGCTTGCTTTGATCACCCTAATTTCTACAAAGTAATGGTGCCGGAGGCACGACCTAGCCAATTAAGGCCAAGAGCTCATCGCCGATAGAAGGGATGAGATGATCGGTGCTCGCTAGAAGCAGATTTGTTGTCCCATCCCAAGGTCCAACTACGAACATCAAAACTACAACAACTTAAATATACGCTATTGGAGCTGGAATTACTACAGCTGCTAGCACCATACTTGCCCTCCAATGGATCCTCATCAAGGGATTTAGATTGTACTCATTCCAATTACCAGACTCAATGAGCCCAGTATTGTTATTTATTGTCACTACCTCCCCGTCTTAGGATTGGGTAATTTGAGTGCTTGCTACCTTCCTTAGATGTGGTAGCCGTTTCTTAGGCTCCCTCTATGGAATCAAACCCTAATTCTCTATCACCCATCACCACCACGGTAGGCCACTATCCTACCATCAAAGGTTGATAGGGAAGAAATTTGAATGATGTGTTGCCATCGTCAAAGCTATATGATCCGTCAAGTTATCATAAATCACCAGAGCAACGGGTTAAACTTGCATCGACCTTTTATCTAATAAATGCATCCCTTCTAAAATTTGGTATTTGTAGCACGTATTAGCTCTAGAATTACTAAAGTTATCCGATTGGTAAGTACCATCAAACAAACTATAACTGATTTAATGAGCCATTGACAGTTTCACCATCCGAATTAGTTCATACTTATACATGCATGGCTTAATCTTTGAGATAACCATACAACTACTAGCAGGATCAACCAGGTAGCTTTCTTTCTTCAACACCAACAATCATGAGCCTTGCCGACTAATTTGAACACCGGTCAAGAGGTCTGCGAGTGTTGAACTTTCATTTGTGTCTATAGCGATCGGGCATATGAGACTTCTAACACATAACCTGTGTCTCAATCTTTTGCATCCGAGAGAACATGCTAAAGCCCATCACCCACCTCAGTTGTGTAGAAAACGCAACATGGGGGACAATAAGCCTTATGAATCGTATACTCGACATCCTCATGGGACACCGAGCAGAAGGCAACTTCCCAACAAGAAATATTTCTTCAAATGGGTATGTGACTCAAGAAACCACACATCAACCAAGACACAAAGCACTTGGCCTTTTGGTGAAGATGCACGTGCGCATCCGATTCAACGCATAGATGAAGAGCCCAACAACCCAAACAATCCCAACACTACTCACACACCATCATGTACGCTCATTGGAGCCCTGGCAATAGATATGAAAGAAAATTATAACATCAACAAAATCAGCTTGCAAAGTTTCCTTATGAGCACTGCTAGACGTGACAACCCTAGACAAGACAACCCGAGCATGTGATAAATACACACAAAATGCAAGGAACCCATGTCGTGAAATAATTGCATGGCGACTCACGCATGAATAACATGGCACACGCAGTACCTTGCATGTCATGCCGACTTGCACCTGCAAAGAAACTCCGACTGATGGGATAACCCAAACGTACGACCGACACACACCGAATACATGGAAACCCATGTCACAAAATTATGGCATGGCAAAACACGTATGAACAACACGGAACACACAGTACCATGCATTGCATGCCGACTTGCACCTATAGCAAAACACCAATAGAGGGGAAACCCAAGAATGGCACACAACGAACGCATGGAAGCCTGAGACGTGAAATCATGGCACGGTGAACAATATATGAACAACATGGCACACGCAGCACCATGTAAGGTATGCCGATGTGAACTTGCAGCAAGACACTGGTAGTTCAGACAACCCAAACACAACCGATATGCATCAGATGCAAACCCGGGCGACAAAATCATGGCATCGCAAAACACGTAGGAGCAACATAGGACATGTAGCACGATGCATGGCATGCTGACATGAACCTTTAGCGCAGTGACAATAGATGGGATAAATCGAGCACACGAGCAGTATACATGGACCACATGGAAACCCGAGCCATGAAATCACGGCATTGTAGAACGTGTTTGAGGAACACGGAACATGTAGCACTATGTACGGCATGCCTTGGTGACATGCATGGGTGTCAATGTCGACACGCCCTAGCAGCGAAGTAGCTCCCCCATATAGAGGCTTCTCAGCCTTTTTGGTCTTGGCAGACGTAAACATTGGAACCCCCCAACTTCTACAGGTGATTTTTTTGTTAGAAAGATAAAAATTAGGAGTACCTTAAAACCAAGTCTTGCATTTTTTTTACTACAGGAGGATATTTTAATAATTTCTCATATGTCGTGCAATTTTGAAAATTAATAACTCCATCAAGACGTGTCCGAATGATGAGCTTTTTTATCAAAAATTAGCAAAAATTCTAGAAAAAATTTAGATGTATTGGCATTGTGATTTATGTTCGGGAAGGGTTTGTAAGTCAAATTATTGAGGGGAAAAATGCACAAAAATCTATATTTACTAGGAGAAGTGGTGTTTTGCTATTAAAAGCATGCATGGAGAACTGAGGGCCAGATTATGGGGATGATATCTATGAACAAATTTGCAAGGCATTGGCAGAAGATGTCTTTGCCAATGCCACGTGCATTGGTGGGACATGTCATGATGAGGCCACACGAGACCCCATAAATTCGGGCAGTACCAATGGTAGGCAAACTCCAGGGACAAGCAAGCATCACCGAAGACATGCCATTTCATTGTGAACAACGTGCTGGATGACCAACTAAACAATGCTTTGCAAACCCTCCGTATCAACCTAGACGCGACAAAGGCACCATCGCGGTGCGCTGGGTACAACAAGGGCATGACATGAGCAGTGTTAGGGAATGACCCTAGCATGACTATGGCACTGTCGGGCATGACAAGGGGCCACCAAGGGAGCTGCTGGGTGTTTCTCGGGCGTGCAGGGAATGACAAGGGAAGTGTTGGGGTGAGCTGGGGAGCAACCTAGGAGCTATTGGGTGTGACATAGCACTGCTAGGATGCAGTGGCACGAAATGGGAGGTGCTGGGGTGCACTGGGGAGCTGCTGGGTGTGACATTTGTGGTGCTGGGCCATAACCTTTGCACCGCTGAGCGTGACATGGAGGTGTTGGGCGCGACACTATTTGTGCCGTGGAGCAACCCGGGCATTGCTATGCCCAACAATGGTTGTGTCGGGGAGTGACCCAAATGTTGTTGGGCACGACAAGTAGCATGGGGCACAACAAGGGCACTGATGGGGTGCAACAACGGCACTACTTGGTCCCGACAAGAGAGTAGTATGGGTACAACACCGGCGCTCTTGGGCAGGACAAGGGCACTGACAGGGCACAACAAGGTTGTTGTTATGCCGTGATAAGGGCACTGCTGGGCTGCAAAAAGCGAGCTGCATGGGCGTGAACCGCTTCTATTGGGGGCAACAAGGGAATTAATTGGGCACGACAAGGGAGCTGTTGGGGTACGTTGGACCCAACAAGTGACACGGGTAGTACCGGGTGCAACTAGGGCCTAGCATGGGGGTAACACAGGTACAACATTGGCACTGCTAGGCGTGACATAGGCATTGCTGGGGTGCAACAAGGGAGTGGCACGGGAGCGACAGGCAGCTACTGGGCTACAAGGGATCAGCTGGGGCACGTAGGGCTCGACAAGGGCATTGGTGGAGTGCATTGGGAAGCTGTTGAGTGCAACAAGGGTAGTGCTGGGGTGCGACCCAAGCACTACCAGGCACGAAACAAGGATGACAAGGGCACTGCTGGTGCGACAATGGCACTTTTGTAGCGCACCCTAGGCGACAAGGGCACTGATTGAGTGCAACACGAGTGTTGCATGGTTCAACAACGACGCTGCTGAAGGCGACAAGGAAGTTGATGGATGCCATATGGGAGCGACAAGGGTGGTGCTAGATTGACCCGAGTGCTGCTGGGGATGACACGGGCACTGTAGGGATGTACTAGGAGTGACAAGGGCACTGCTAAGGCACGCATGGGACCTGCTGGGTGCAACAAGGGCATTCCTAGGGAGCGACCGAGGCACTATTTGATCCGACAACAACGCTGTTGGGGCATGACACGGGTGTGACACCAGCACTGCTGGGCACAATGAGGGAGTTGTTTGAGCACGAAAAGCGATCGAGGCGCTGCTGGGAGTGACAAGGGACCAGCATGGGCCTGACACCAGCACTGCTGGGCGTGACAAGGGAGCTGCTGGGTGTGACACCAGTGTGACAACGGCATTCCTAGGAGCACTGCTCGGTGCGGCAATGCAGCTACTGGAGCATGATAGGTGACGCAAACACCGCTGGGAGTGACAAGGGACCGATACGAGCGCGACACTAGTACTGCTAGGCATGATCGGCGAGCTAATATGCATGACACCGGAGCGATAATGGCATTGCTAGGAGCACTGTTGGGCATGAAAAGGGAGTTGTTGGAGCACAACAAGCGATGTAGGTGCTGCTGGGAGCGATAAGGAACCAGCATGGACGCAACCCCAGTGCTGCTACGCGCAATAATGGAGCTACTGGGTGCAACACTTGCATGACAAGGGCATTCCTTAGGCACGACACCAGCACTGGTGGGTACAATAATGGAGCTGCCGAAGCAAGACAATCGATGCAGGAGCTGCTGGGAGCAACAAGGGACAAGCATGGGTGCAAAGCCAGCACTGCTAGGTGCAACAAGGGAGCTATTTGGGACATTCCTATGGCGCAACACCAGCATGACACCAACACTGCTGGGTACGACAATGGAGCTGTTGGAGTACGACAATCACTGTGAGTGGTGCAGGGAGAGAAAATGAGCTGTTAGGAATGGTACCGGCACGACAACAACACTATTGGGCGGGATAAGGAGCAGGACAAGTGAAGCGGGTGAAACCGGGAGGGACAAGGGATTATCCCGATCACAGCACCAGCGCTGCTGGGCTGGACGAGGGTGCTACTGGACGTGACAAGGGCATTCCTTGGGTGTGACACAGATGCTACATCAACACTGCAAGGTGCGACAAGGGAGCTACTGGAGCTCAACAAGAGACGCAGGCACCACTGGGAGAGAAAGGAGATCGGCATGAGCATGACACTAGCACTATTGGTCTTGATTAGGGAGCTACTGGGCATGATAAGGGTGGTCCTGGGGCATCACACCAGCACTGCTGACAAGACAAGGGAGCTGTTGGAGCATGACAAGTGACATGGGCACTATTGGGTGAGACAAGCGCAATGGTGGCGGTGCAATAAGATCATGACACAGGCATTGCTAGGCACATGACACTGCCATGGCTGTTGCGTGACATGGTCAAATCGGATTATTGTTAAGGCGCAGTAGGGACATGTTAAAAACATTAGGGACGTGGCTGACGGTGCTATGTTATGTTCTATTTTTGTTATCCTGCCTTGAAAAGTTAGTGGTTTTCACAGGAGCATCTCAGGGGTAATACGGAGCTGATTGGATAGCTATGACGGCAACTTTTTGTCTGTGAGCCCTTATTTTTTTCACATCATTGCTCAGTTCGGGGGAGGGATGAATTAGAGTGATGTATGGCTAAATCTGAGTGGATTGTGGAAGCAAGGCCACTCTACCACTTATGATACCCCGTCACATATTTAAGTCGTCTGCAAAGAATTCAACCTGCCGCTTGGTAAAAATTATACTTCTAGGTAACCCACACTGTGCATCCGCTGTGGGGGCTTGGCCAATGACGCGTGCCCTTGTAGGATAGGCCCCTACTGTGCGTCGGCGAATGAGCAGCAAGCACATGCATCACTTCTAGCCTAGTTTCTAACTTAGAGTCATTCGGTCATAATCCAGCGCATGGTAGCTTCGCGCCATTGGCTTTTCATCCAAGCGCAAAGACCAATTATGTGAATCAACGGTTCCTCTCGTACTATGTTGAATTACCATTGCGACAGTGTCATCAGTAGGGTAAAACTAACCTTTCTCACGATAGTCTAAACGTAGCTCACGTTCCCTATTGGTGCCTAAAAAATCCAACTATTGGTGAATTCTGCTTCACAATGAGTTGAAGATTCGACATCGAAAGATCAAAAAGCAACATCGCTACGAACGATTCGTTGCCACAAGCTAATTATCCATGTGGTAACATTTTTGATACCTCTAGATTGAAATTTCGAAGGTCTAAAGGATTGTTAGGCCATGCTTTCACGGTTTGTATTTATACTAAAAATCAGAATCAAACGAGCTTTTACCCTTTTGTTCCACACTTGATTTCTGTTCTCATTGAGCTCATCTTAGGAAACCTGCATTATCTTTTAACAGATGTCCTGCCAAGTCAAAATCCCCACTTGACAATGTCCTCCTCTCAGATAGGCCTGCTAGGCAAGTCTTGGGTCCAAAAAGATGGGCCATGCCCCACCTCTGACTCACAAAATAAGTAAACTAACGTTAAAAGTAGTGGTATTTCACTTTTGCCTGAGGGCTCCAACTTAGCCTACACCTCTCAAGTGATTTCACAAAGTCGGACTAGAGTCAAGCTCAACAGGGTCTTCTTCCCCTGCTAATTTTGCCAAGCCCGTTCTGTGACGGAACGGATCGTAGTTCCCATAGGATCTTCCGTCAAACAAATAAAGAACAGAATTTGTATATTTTCATCAGTAATTTATGCAGAAATTTTGGCGGAGTTCTATCTAAAATTGGATGAAAACTAAAATATACAACCTATATATTATAACCTGTACAAGCACACAACTATTCGAATACAACGTTTCAACCTACAACACACATACACAGGACCGCCAATTTGTCATTTCCATTCATGGCTCAAATATAATCCTATCCACTAAATCGAAAACATATAAGAGATACCATCTTGGACCTGTACAGAATACATAAAACATATAGCAAAAGCATCTATATCCTTAACCAAAATCTGCGGAAGCATAAATACAGTTCTAACAGTTTGTAGAATATGCTACAAATATTTATACATAATTTTCTTTACAAAATTCTATGAAACTTGCAGAACTATCTGATCTCCCAAAATAATTCAAGGTAAATCTTCAAGACTTCACCGAGACTCTAGAATCTTCCTTGCTAATCACTATGCTAGGCCTGATCATCTATTATTGTCTCTATATCCTTATCTGGAATGACAAAATTAGTAAACAGTGAGCCAAAGACGAGCAAGGTACTAAAACATTAAGAATATAATGCTCTCATGCAGAATATAATGCAGTAAAGCAGTTACAGTTACATTTTAGGTATGAATGCGATAAGCCAGTAATTACAGAAACATTATCAGAACATGAATGCAATCGAGCAGAAACACGTACAATAATCTTGAGAAAAATATAATTTCCATATAAACAGATGTCAGAAAACAAAAATTATGGTAGGGCAAAAAACCACGTTAATATCAGATTGGAAGAACAGAAGACGTTCAAGAAAAATAGAATAAAGTATGTTTCTACTTAAATATGTATCGGGGTTTATGAAATAGTTCCAAATCACACGTATTTCTTCAGAAATTCTAGCTTAATATCCTAGGGACCCAACTAGCGTATCCTACTAGCCGAGGAGGCGAATAATCGGGAATAGATTGTGTTTCCACCACATAATCAAAGGCCCGGAATAGTAATGATAACAAGGACCAATTGTGTTTTTGGGCACACAACTCAAAGCCAACAAAGAATTTTTGACCTCCAAAGTTAGTTCAAGTAACACTCCGAGGAAGGGTAGACCACGTATAACTCTATGGATGGAGTTATCATTGATTACCACCGTAACGTCCTAAGACATGCCGGATAACCATATATGACTGTATATCAGTCTGGGGTCCTAATTAATAGTATTAGAAACAATTTTCTTCTCATTTTCTAAACTGAAAACCTTTTCAATTTTAAAACTCAGTCAAAATATCACAATAACTCTTTAGTCGATTTTCAAACATACAGTAACAGTTTCTAATCCTTCAAATTTGCTTTAGAATATACAGAAACAGTTTGAAAACCCTTCAGTCAAGCTTTAGAATTTCAGAGAAGTTTAACTGTATGGTTCCATTTAAATTTCTCAATTATAAATCATAACATGAACAATACTCTTTTACAAATCAACTGTCACATATCAGAAATCATAGATTTTAAACATTAAATCCTCAATTTTCGTATCTAGGGTTTCGATAAATATTCCGGACACAAAACAGGTATCAAACACATGCATTTACATAAAATCGAAGCCAGATATGACAGTATATATAAGTAAACACGAAACATGTCTAATTAATTTACAGAAAAAGGCTTTATTTACACAGAACATGGAGAAACATGCTCTTAGAGTATAAATATAGTCACCGATATATTAAAACACTATAAAACAGTATATAACTTCCCGAGTACGCTTGCCTGAGGTCGGTCTACAGTTATTTTTACCAGATTGGAGTGGATCGGTGTGTTTTTCCCATCTTCCTTCTCTTTCCTCTCTTCCTTCTTCTCCTCTCGTTCTTCTCTCGCTGCTATTCTCCTTTCCCCACCCTAATGTCCCCTTTAAAAATATGAAGGGAAGAAGTCACATGAGGGAGCTTGTGACTTGCGCTCAAGCACCAATCAAATGCGCTTCGAGCACCCGGTTCTACTAAACCCGCTCGGGTGGCGCCTCGAGCACCACAAGAGTGGCACATTCTGTTAATCGGTCCCCAGTGGCACCTCAGGAGCCACTCAGGTGCCGATGCCCTGGGATCTTATTTGGCCTCTACAACTAAAATTTTCCCCATATTTTCTTGAACCTAATTGCCTTAAAACATACTTATATTAATTCAATGACTAGAAATTATAACGTTTTTGGGATTAAGATATCACACTCTCCCCCACTTACAAAAACTTCATCCTCAAAATTTTATAATCCCTAAATTTCAAAGATTAAGGAACTTCGTTATCGTATCTAGATTTTGTCTAGATTATAGCGGTTATCCCAAAAAACCTTAATCCTTCAAATTGTCCAAATATTTCATACCTGATTCGCTCTATACTTACCTAAATCTATCAAATCCAAGGACAACCCCAAATTCATTAACAACTTTTCTAATATGGTTCAAAACTGTAAATAGGCAAAATTTTCTTGTTTCAACTTACGTTAGGCCTCAAAAATAATTATCCTTTTTCGAATCTAACATCGGACATCGAATTATGTGGACTCACAAAAATTCTGATGTACACTCTGATTAATTTCATAACTACGGACTATCTGATTGCAATTTACCTCCTATTCAAATTTAATTCGACATCCCCGATTTTTGAATCAGATTAACTAAAATTTTTGCAATGTCTTAGTTTATAATTAGATCCCAAATCAGAATGCTCTATATCCTCAAAGATTCATTGGTATGTCATTACAATGACATCTTCTTAAAATACATAACCCATGTTAAATACGTAATAAACAAATCCCAAAACATCCGTATCATGTAAACAATTCCCACAAGTCCTCAATCTACAATGAATTTAGAATTTTAGTCGTAATAATCACCCAGAAAGCTATATTGCCCTATGTGATAGTTCCCAAACTCTAAGATTCAAGCACTTAGCAATCTTAGGATCTCGTTGGCACATCAATAGGCCATCTGATTCCATCCAAATGCGTTACCATAATTCAGGATGGGTGGGTCATCTTAACTACCTTGAAACAAAATCAAGAGCACTCCTAGATCCATGATTTCATATTTTCAATATTTTAGATATAATTATTTTCATCATTTCTGACTTAGCCTATTGCCCAAAATCTATTTGATCAACTTAGTTAGGATTCAACATAAAGTTCAGATTACAAGTAAACCTTGAATTCAAAACACTTCACATTCTTATTCTTTTGTTGGTATATCCCAAAACTGTTATCCTCCTAAGTCCTTGAATTATCACAAGATTTAGAAATTGTAATTATATTAGTCTTCAAAAAGTTAATGTGAAGCTTAGAGCATCAATCAAATCACAAAACTCAATTAGTAGCTCACAACCTCCAGGATCTCTTACTTCAAAGTTTCATAACTCTGATGTTTTGAGCATGGTTTATGTGCCAATTCTAGAATACAACATCTAATTACCCCAACACTCTTAGCCAACATTATTTGCCAGTACGAAGGTCCATTACTCTTAAAGATATGGGGGCTCGCCACTAAGATTCTTAGATAGGTTTACCCGTTCACAACATTACATGATCAACCTTCCTTAGTGTGAAACCATTTTCTTTCAAAGTTATTCTAACAGAAACTAATTTCGGAGGAAGGGCTTACAATTTCTTCAAAAGCCTTAATTATCTTCTTTGACCCGCAGTAGAATAATGCTGATTATGGACTTCCCTTTTACTTACCTTAAGAACAACCCATCCCCAAAGTACAGAAAATATAGTCCCCAAGTGTCCTAAAAATGTCTGATTATATATTTTATTTCTTCTTTATGTTATATTTCCTTAATCTTCAAATTCGTGGAACAACCTGTACAATTTTCTCAAATAAAAACCTCATCGATAAATTTTAACTATGAGCTGGGCAATTTCAATCACAGACTCCTTTCTTAAGGGTATTGCATCCTACCACAATACATCAGACCCATCAAGGGTCAAACCCAAGCAAGCAGCCGACGACTTTACTCCAAATGCTTCAAAGGTTACCTATACAGATCTTCATCGACTTATTTTTTGCCATAATTCAATTTGGTGAGTCTGCATAATTTGATGTCCGATGTTAGATTAAAAAAAGGATAATTATTTTCAAGGCCTAACGTAAGCTTAAAGAAGAAAATTTTGCCTGTTTACAGTTTTGAACCATATTAGAAAAGTAGTTAATGAATATGGGCTGTCCTCAGATTTGATAGATTTAGGTAAGTATAGAGCGAATCAGGTATTAAATAACTAGACAGTTTGAAGGATAAAGGTTTTCTATGAGAACCGCCATAATCTCGACAAAATCTACATACGATAACAAAGTTCCTAAATATTTTAAATTTAGGGATTATAAAGTTTGGAGCATGAAATTTTTGTAAGTGGAGAGTGTGAGATCCCGACCCTGAAAACATGATAATTCCTAGTCATTGAATTAATATAAGTACATTTAAGGCAATTGGGTTAACTTAAATGTAGGGAAAAATTTAGTTCTATAGGCAAAATAAGACCCCAGGGCATCGGCGCCCGAGTGGTGCCAGAGGTGCCACTGGGGCCTGATTAATAGAATGTGCCACTTGAGTGGCGCTTGAGGCACCACTCGAGGGGATTAAGTAGAAACGGGAGCTCCAACGCCAGTCACAGGCTCCCTCACATGACTTCTTCCCTTTGAGTTTTTAAAAGTGAGATTAGGGTGGGGAAAGGAGAATAGCAGTTAGAGCAGAACGAGAGGAGAAGGAAGAGAGGAAAAATCCACCAATCCACTTCGATTCGGGTAAAAGAACTGTAGACCGACCTCAGGCAAGAGTACTTCGGACATTATATACTGTTTTTACAGTGTTTTAATATCTCTACGACTGTATTTATAGTCTAAAAGCATGTTTCTCCAAATTCTGTGTAAATAAAGCTTGTTTCTGTAAATTAATCAGACAGATTTCGTGTTTGCATTAATGTACTGCAATATCTTACCTCGATTTTATATAAATGCATGTGTTTGGTACCCGTTTTGTGTCTAGAATATTTATCAAAACCCTAGATACGAAAATTGAGGATTTAATGTTTAAAATCGATGAATTCTGATATGTGACAGTTAATTTCATTTTTCAAAAATAATTATCCTTTTTCGAATCTAACATCGGACATCGACTTATGTGGACTCACAAAAATTATAATGTACACTCTGATTAATTTCCTAACTACGGACTGTCCGATTGCAATTTACCTCCTAATCAAATTTAACTCAACATCCCCGATTTTTGAATCAAATTAACTAAAATTTTTGCAATGTCTTAGTTTATAATTAGATCCCAAATCATAATGCTCTATATCCTCATAGATTCATTGGTATGCCATTAAAATGACATCTTCATAAAATACATAACCCATGTTAAATACTTAATAAATGAATCCCGAAACATCCATATCATGTAAACAATTCCCACAAGTCCTCGATCTACAATGAATTTAGAAATTCCAGTCGTAATAATCACCCAGAAATCTATATTACCCTTGGTGATAGTCCCCAAACTCCATGATTCAAGCACTTAGCAATCTTAGGATCTCGTTGGCACATCAATAGGCCATCTGATTCCATCCGAACACGTTACCATAATTCAGGATTGGTGGGTCATCCTAACCACCTTGAAACAAAATCAAGAGCACTCCCGGATCAAAGATTTAATATTTTCAATGTTCCAGATATAATTCTTTTCATCATTTCTGACTTATCCTATTGCCCAAAATCTATTTGATCAACTTAGTTAGGATTCAACATAAAGTTTAGATTACAAGTAAACCTTGAATGCAAAACACTTCACATTCTTATTCTTTTGTTGGTATATCCCCAAACTGTTATCCTCCTAAGTCCTTGAATTATCACAAGATTTAGAAACTGTAATAATATTAGTCTCCAAAAAGTTAATGTCAAGCTTAGAGCATCAATCAAATAACAAAACTCAATTAGTAGCTCACAACCTCTAGGATCTCTTACTTCAAAATTTCATAACTCTGATGTTTTGAGCATGGTTTATGTCCCAATTCTAGAATACAACATCTAATTATCCCAACACTCTTAGCCAACATTATTTGCTAGTACAAAGGTCCATTACTCTTAAAGATATCGAGGCTCACCACTAAGATTCTTAGACAGGTTTACCCATTCACAACATTGCATGATCATCCTTCCTTAGTGGTGCAACCATTTACTTTCAATGTTATTTGAACAGAAACTAATTTCAGAGGCAAGGCCCACAATTTCTTCAAATGGAAGTTGTAATTATCTTCTTTGACCCGCAGAAGGATAACACTAATTATGGGCTCTTCTTTTACTTACTTTAAGAACATCCCATCCCCAAAGTACTGAAAATATAGTCCCCAAGTGCCCTCAAAATGTCTGATTATATATTTTATTTCTTCTTTATGTTATATTTTCTTAATCTTCAAATTCGTGGAACAACTTGTACAACTCCCTCAAATGAAAACCTCAACGATAAATTTTAACTATGAGCAGGGCAATTTCAATCGCAGACTCCTTTCTTAAGGGTATTGCATCCTACCACAATATATCAGACCCATCAAGGGTCAAACCCAAGCAAGCAGCCGACAACTTTACTCCAAATGCTTCAAAGGTTACCTATACAGATCTTCATCGACTTGTTTTTGGCCAATTGATAATCTCTTCCCTCACTTGGGTTAAGGCTAATCACCTAAATTTTAGTTAATTTTCACTTTTTCTTTCTCAAATTCAAATTGTGCTATTGAAAATGTCATCTATGACGGACTGTAAGCTCTATTGAAAATCTGACAGAGTTTCTCTCATAAAATGGTCATCAAACTATACAAAAATCCATAAAACTTCCTAAGATGTCCATTATTACCGATCTTAGATAGCTAGCAACAATCTTAACACATTTCGACACAAAAATCCCAATACCACAAGCTCCATAAGTATTTCCACAACACATAACCATTGAACAACAATATATATAACATACAATTTTGTGAGGAATTAAAAGCATACATTGATCTTAAAAAAATAAGAAATAAACATTCCAGTAGAAGAATACCTTCTTCCACTTTTGACGCTGTCTTAGCGTCCTAGACCATCAATGCAAAAGATTTTGCTAAAACTGTAGACTTCTTTACTCCTAATTTCTTTGGTAGTGGGAAGTTTTTAACTAGGTGACCCTGTTGTCCACACGTAAAACAAGCATCTGTTTGATTTTTAGTAACTTCCTTTTCTGTTGTAGCTGTCTTTTCCTTTTTAGAGGGCCTTGAGGATTCCATATTCATGTTCACACTATAACTTGCTCGGCTAGCTGCCCTCTTAGTTGAGAATTATTTAGTTTCCAACTCTCTTTCAAAAATTAGTGCTCTATCCAAAATCTCTGTATAAGTCTAAAGTTTAAGCATCACCAATTGCCTCCTAATTTCACCCTCAATCCTTGTTAAAACTTTTTAGCTTTCCTTTCCTCATTTTCTACGATATACGACGCATACCGAAACATTTCAGTAAACTTTGTATCATATTTGGCTACCGTATATTTTACTTGCTTGAGCCGTATAAACTCCCATTCCTTCTAATCCTAGAGACTTGAGGGAAAATATTTTTCCATAGAATCTTCTTCAATATTTTCCAAGTAATATTATTTTTAGGTATTCCCAACACCCTTTTCTTCATAATCCACCATCTGTCAGCTTCTCAATCTAATTTGTGGCTACAAATATGACATTTTCTTGATCAGAGCACTGAATCACTGTAAATATTTTATTTATTCTCTTAAGCCAAATATTTGCTTTCATCGGGTCTAGGTCACCTAAAAATTCCGGTGCTCTTTCTTTCCTGAATTTATCATAAGCTGTCGAGGCAGAATTTATCGGAGTCACATGGCATTGTTCCCTCACTTCGATTATGTTTGTCAACCATTCCAGCAAACTCAAATATCTAGCCTCTCAATCTTTTGGGGTATCATTGCCACCTCGAGCATTATCACTTCTTCTATTCACCATACCAATATCCTATGATAGAAATATTGCAACATCAATCACCCTCAATTAATTAGATCAGACGGAGGGACTTAAATTGTTGCATTCATAAGAAAATTCTTAGGGTTAAACCTTAAACACTCCATTTAATCTTGTCTATTATTATCTTGCCTCAGTTTAAGACAATTAGCCTAAATTCTCAAACATAAATCGATCAACCTAGGCCTGAAGTCAATGTCAATCAACTAATCATTATGTCCTTGTTCAGGTCAATTCTATCTTATGCAAGCTAGAACACGTAAGATTTTCACACCCAACTTATTCAGTCAATGTCTATCTCTACCATTTGGTAGTCAAGATCATTTCCTAAGCTTTTGTATACGATTCAAATCATTCCTAAGACATCTCGTTCTCTCTGATACCATTTGTGACGGAATGGATCCTGATTCCTATAGGATCCTCCGTCAGACACATACAGAATAGAATTTATATATTTTCATATGTAATTTTGAAAGAAATTTATGTATAATTCTATCTAAAACTGGACAAAAATATAAATATCCAAGCTGTATATTATAACAAGTACAAGCGCACAACTATTGGAATATAACGTTTCAACCTACAACACACATACACAGGACCGCCAATTTTCCATTTCCATCCATGTCTCAAATATAATCCTATCTACTAAATTAGAAACATATGAGAGATACCATCTAGGACCTATATAAAATTTAAAAAACATATAGCGGAAGCATCTATATCCTTAACATAATCCTACGGAAGTGTGACAGATCGGCCAAATTCCACCACATAGGGCTGCCGTCAACCCTATCCTTTACGTTTTGTATAGAATAAATAACAACTAGGTGGACATAAAATTATTTCTTTTCTTTTATATATACACCATTCATTTCGTGCACAGGATCGCTTAAGGATGAACTCCTTGAGTTGGCCATCATAGTGTTAAGTCTCACACCTGGCCGGCCAACACTCAGGTTGGTCGACTACAAAAACCTAGACATGACATGAGATGGTACTAGAAAGATCAACTTCATTCATCCATATTATAATTATGGAAACGTGCTAACATCCAAAATTTCTTTTACAGCGGAAATGTTTTACAAATCCTTCCCAAAACATCAAAAGAAATACATCAACTCCTTCAAAGATCAACTCCGGCCAGCTATGCCGTCTAGTTACTTCATATGACTTTACTCAATTTCGTCCTCCATAAGCTTCTCATCATCTGAAAAATGGCAAGAGTGAGCTACAAAGCCCAGCAAGGTATCCACATGCAGAAAACATTATCATACATATAAGCGGATCAAAGTAGAGGTTCATAACATAAACTTAGCATACGAAAAGTCATCATATCAATTCTTATTAAGTTCATAAATCCTTATTCTTCTTCTTATTATCGTGTCTTCAAAAAATTCATAAAAGCCGAATAAAATACTTATCATCTTTAGGGACTGGACGGAAGTAGACAATATCGAGGAAGGGTTGTGTGCTACCCCACAACCTAAGGAATTATCCTTTCATTATACACCCCAAGGCGGGCAATAATGCCTTTAACCCGGCATACGGGGCCGTAGTCTGAAAGCCTTATGCCACCGAAAATCCCCTCGTGGCCCCGGGGCAGTCCTCGAGTGTCATTCTAATATCCTTCATCCATCTTTAACAGTAAGTTTAATGAAAACTTGATTCTTAGTTCATATCTTTTAATGGCCATTCATCATAATTCAAAAGTCAAAAGTTGTAGAGTTCCACTTGCTGTCTGGATTACATATATTTTTTCTTGTTCTTATAGCCTTTGTTCTTAACTTCAAACAATTGAAGTCCGTATAGCCTTTCCTTTAAAATCTTAAAACCGAAGGTCTTTTCTTAAAAGTCGGTTTCAAATTCATGGGACAAATTTCAATTTCAAAACACATGCTCTTAAGGCCGGTTCAACTTTCATGGGACAAATTCCGATTTCAAAATACATGCTCTCAAGGCTGGTTCAACTTTCATGGGAAAATTTTTGATTTCAAAATGCTCTAAGGTAAGTTCAAATTTCAAGGGAAAATTTTTTGTTTCAAAATGCTCTAAGGCCTGTTCAACTTTCATCAAAAAATATCCGGTTTCAAAATGCTCCAAGGCCGGTTCAACTTTCATGGGCAAATTTTCGGTTTCAAAATGCATGCTCTTAAGGCCGATTCAACTTTCATGGGTAAATTTTCGGTTTCAAAATGGTCTCAGGCCGGTTCAACTTTCATGGGAAAATTATTGGTTTCAAAATGCTCTAAGGCCGGTTCAACTTTCATGGGAAAATTTTCGGTTTCAAAATGCATGCTCTTAAGGCCGGTTCAACTTTTATGGGAAAATTTTTGATTTCAAAATGCTCTAAGGTCGGTTCAACATTCATGGGAAAATTTCTAATTTCAAAATGCTCTAAGGCCGATTCAACTTTCATGGTACAAATGCTAAATACCTTTCTTTTAACAAAGCCGGAGGTCTTTTCTCAAAGGTCGGATGTCTTTTTCTTAAATCGGAGTTCCTTTCCTCAAAAGCTAGAGGTCTTTTTCTTAAACATGCAATTATCGAAGTTCATGCAGATCAACAAATAACCATACTTCGTGCATAAAGAAACTAAACATCATGAATAACAGGGCTTCTTTCAAACTTGCAGTTAACAAAGATTCTTCCTTAAATCAAACGATCAGAACAATATCATACATACCGTAGCATAAATTCCTCAAAAATCATACATACTTGCGTTGCAAATATGCATAACTTGCATTAAACATATGATCAACAAAAATGTTAGTACTCTTACCTGAATTCCTTTACTTCGTCCTAAAGTTCTGGTCTTCCTTTACTAGGAACTCTATCGAGAGCCTCTTCCTAGCCTCTTTTCTTACGCTCTCTAGTTCTTATTTATAGGCCTTTGGGTCTGACGGTAGTAGGTAGAACAGGTTAACCACTCTGGAGTGATTGGGAGTAGGTTACCTACTCAGGCATGGTTATTTTTTACTCTTACTTTTCGTAAGGGTTTCCTTATTATTTTTGGTCAACTGGCCTTGTGACGACCCGACTTTTATTACCATTCAAAGCCGTCGTCAATACAAATTTATAAGATAAATAAATGAGCATAAATTTTTTTTTTCTTTTCCTTTCATCAAACCTGAGATGCATTCTAAAGATTAATAATTTCATAAATCCCAAAATGTCACGGAAACAAATCTAATATTCATAAGCAGCGGAAATAAAATTACAAGTTTCCTCAATTAAATAAACAAAACTCCAAAAATTTGCTTCAGCCAGCATAACACAGGACTCTACTCGTCTTCGT